>NAJN01000666.1:0-18923 GCA_005059845.1 Cryomyces minteri | reverse complement strand
ATACAGAAGCAGAAAGGACACGGGTTAGAGAGCAAACGTTATTTGTAGCTCAATCGGGTTGATTTTGAGCAAGACACGAATCTATACGGACGAGACACTGCCAAATATTTTGCAACACCATGCTTATCACCAGTCTTGGCATGCCTTGCAAGGCGATCAAGCAAGCCAATCAGTTTTCTCAAGCAAGCAAATCAATCAAGGCAGATCGGCCGAAATCCTCAAGCAAATCAAGGCAGAGGGCGTGCCTTACCTTGATTTGATTGATATCAAGTCTAGCGCTACATAAGCTTCGTTCTTATGCGGAGAAGGGACTCTTCTCCCTTCTCTTCCTTAGTTATTCCTTCTTGTATTTAGGAGCCTCTTTAGATTGTAACAATCGAGAAGTTCCCGTAACATATAGTATAGTTTATACGCTAGTAGTACTTGCTATAGATATTAGTACCTCGCTTAAAACAAAGGGCCTTTATACATACCGGCTATAGTCCTTGTAACAAAGATTCGGAAGCTACGGGCGCTAGTTTAGGCTCTAGTAAGTAGCGTAGGCTTACACACGCCTAGAAAGGTTAGCTTCTTCGTTAAAAATAAAGGGGATAAGTACATAGTAGCGCTTATTTGCATTAAAAGTTAGCTACTACCTATTAATCTTAGCCTACTAGCGCGTTAACTACGTGACATTTGCGGTAATGCCTTAGAAGGCTAGCTAGTTAGCGTAGCCGGAAGCTATGTTATTGTTATTTGTTTTAGATAAAGTAGTTATTATTAAGGTAGATGTTAATGAAAGAATAATTGTTTAGAGTAAGGAAGAAAGGGTACTTATAGCTTTTACTAGAAATGAGCTTGTGACTTAAACAGTATAGTAGCCGTATATAACAAAGCACGTGCTAGATAATGTAGCCGGTAAAAGTTGTTAGGACTATAATAGTTAATAATACCTATCTAGAGTCACGTGTAGAAGGGCTATAGCTTACGCACGGAAGGCCTACGGCTTACGTGCGCTCCGGACTATACTCTAGAGTAGGGTAGAGTAGTATAGATAGGATGCCCTAACATTAAGAGGAAGGGTATTAATTAGTTTCTATAGTATAATGCTATAGGCACTTTACTACGCGGTAGGCTAACTACTATACGTATAGATTATAGATACAATATTCTATTACCTATGTAACTATACTATTAGCATAGCTACCTTAACTAAAGCTATAAGTTACGTAGATTATTATCCTACTAAGTTGCCCTAAAGCCCTAAAATAGCGTAATAAAAGTCCTAAAGTAAAAGATCTAGCGGCTAATAGCTCGGCTAAACCAAAGGACTAAATGCCTACTAACTTACCTAAAGTAAAAGCTAGTACGGCTGCTAAAAGGGCTATTAGCTCGTCTAAAACAAAGGACTAAAGAGTAGCTAGCTTACCGGATATAGAGATTAATATAGCTACTAGAAAGACTATTAGTTTGTCTAGAACAAAGGGCCTAGCTAGTTTACCGGAGGTAGAAGTTAGGAGCTTAGTACTAACAAAGGCTACCGTTGTGTTAGTAGGGGCTACGTTAAAGACGGAGGTGTTAGGCCTTAGTTAATAAGCTTAGTATAAAGCGGATCTTACCGGTTACTATGTACTCCGGCTTCTTATTACTAAGAACTACGCTAGGGCCCTTATAGACAATAATAAGGAGCTATACTAGGTTCCTTAAGCTTAAGCTAAGGGCGTTTAGTATACTCTTTAGCTTTATTCTAAACAATATGCTAGTGCTAATAGAAGTTGCTTGTTTGTAACGGACGGTTTTTAAGCCGGTAATTGCGTATAAGGTAGCGGTAAGGGAGACCGTGTGTTTTAGTAAAGTAGCTAGAGTATAGCAGCTTCTTAGGCTCGTTAATACCGGCTTGTTATTAACAAAAGATCTTAGAAAACTCTCTTAAAGTAAGCTTAAATTGCTCGTTAACTTTATGTAAGGCGTACCTCTAGATTTAGCGCTATACGTTCCGGAAAAAAGGCGTGTCTAAGGCAATTAAGCCTTACTATTCTTCTTCGTAGATCTTCTTTTTAGTTTTAACAAAGAGGCCCTCCTACTAAGGGATTAGCCTTTTAATAAAACCAAAGATATTAGAGCGGGAGTTCTATAGCTACTTTTTTATTAATACGTGCAATCCTTTAATACGCAAAGTTAAGCATATTCTAAAGTAGAGGATTTTGTTTATTTTAAAGCCTACATAAAGGTCTGTATAGTTCTAGAACTAATTCCTAACAAGGTAGTTCTAGCCTTAGGGCTAGATTGTTTGTAACAAAGCATAATGTTTTTTAAACTACTCCTTAGTCTAGGTAAAGATTACCTTCTTGTAGGTCTCGTAGAATTTAATACCTTACTTGGTATTAACAAACACACTAGGGTTAGTTAGGTTACGTGCTACCCTAAGTTTATTGTAAAAGTAGGCCTTTACATCTTTGTTTATATGCTATATATATAGGCGTAGGTAAGACTTAGGGAAAACGTTTTAGATTGTATAAAGGTAAGCTTAATCTTAATCTAAGACAAAGAGCTTTAGGATAGGTATTTAGTATTAACAAAGAAGTCTATTAAGCTAACTAAGTACCTACTTGTAATTAGCTATCTTCTTACTTGTAAGTAAGTAGACTACAATCTAGATTGTCTTATTTAAGCCGATTATGCTATAGATGCTAAGAACTAGCTTTTAGTACTAATTTGTTTTATACGTATTATTAAGGATAATAATATTATAGAACCGCTAGAAGAGCTTAATAGACTTTAGATACGCAATAAAAAGTTAGTAGAGCCGCTAACTATTATTAGGCTTATTTAGGTTAAAAGGGCTAGATTAGTGCGCATAGAAGAAGTTGTTTTGTTTAAAACAAAGGAAGGTAGTATCTATAATAGTTATAGTCCTTTAAATCTCTTTACAAAAGCGGATTTTAATATTATAAACATCTCTCCTTATCTAAAACAACTCTAGGAACTTTTGTTTTAGAAGTACTATTAACTGCTTTGTATAAACACTAGCCTAAATATAGCTTTAGATTTCTTCTTAGATTTTGTTTGTTTGTTACTAATAACGCTAGTTTATAGTACCTTTCCCTTCTATTAAGGGTAAATAGTTATACATAGAGGCCTTATTCTTCTAGCCGTACTTAACTAACTACAAACTCTTAGGATTATTACACTTGTCCTAAACGTACTAAATTTAGAATAGACAGCCGCTTTTGTGCATAGACGTAGATTACTACCGGTACTTATCCTATAGTCTTTAAGAATTCCTTGTCTTACCTAAGCGGCTACGTATAGCAAGTTTCCGGCCTAATTTAGTTAAAGATAGGATAATCTTATACCTAGACTTAAATGCCTACTACTAACAGGCGTTTTTAAGCTTAGAAAGCGTTTAGTACGAATGTTTAGATGGTAGTCGTATATTCCGAGTAGGTACTACCGGCTGCTAAGTACCCTCTTCGCCGGTATCTTCGTCTAAAACGAAGGAATCGAGGGAGCTAACATCTTCATCTGCTAACATCTTAGAGGCTAGTGCTGTTCGTTAACAACAAAGTATATAGTAATAATGATATTCAGACTTTAACGCGTAGGCGCGTAAACTCTGCGCGCGCGCACGGGCCGAGGGCTGCGCGGCTTGAAAACTTAGGCTATCCATAACAACACCGGAAACGTTTGGCAGAATAATGTCAGATGTGGCTTTGTGTAGAGATCTACGGAGACACCGTACGAAAGATCCTCTGTCTTTCAGGGCTGACTGCCCACCTCGAACTCCGAGTTCCAAAGTTTCCCAGGTTCCCAAAACACAACCTACGCCGAACACCGTCCTCAGGTATCTCTCTCCAAGCACCTATTACTCGAACGCCTTCAATGCAGACACAGCACCCGTGACCCCTCAGCATACTCTAGAAACAACCCTTAGTCCCTCGTCAGCGCTTCCCTCTCCGCTGCCGTGTCAGCCTTTCTCCTGTTCCCACATCCCACAGGCTTGATCAACTCATTGAACAAGAAGGTCCCGTAAACTAGCAGTGCAAAGCCCAGCACTTGCAGCCATTTGAAGGTTTCCCACCCGAGGCCGAGCGAGACGATCCAGATGAACAGTGTGCGGCAGGTGTCTATTGTGGAGCGCGAGGTCGCGGAGACAGTGCGTGTGACGGAAATGCCGAAGAAGTTAAATCCGCTGTGGATTGAGTGGAGTGCGTCAGTCACGCGTCCATGTAACAGTGGCACGGGGTGAGCTGACCGGAGCCGACAGGTCAAACGGGGGAAAGTACAGCCCAAGGGGGAGAGAGAGAGAGAGAGAGAGAGAGAATGAGCCGCTGCCGTGCAAGACAAGGGTGGACAGAAATAGATGACGTCGACTCACCCAATGCTGACCATGATCAACAAACTGCTGATACCAATCCTCCGATTCCCAAACAACTCGCCCAGCCCCTCCCTCATATCGAAATACCCATGTCGTCCACTCTCCGTCCGTCCCACTGCAAAATGCAGTATCACCATCCCAACTGCCGTGACCGTAAAGCCCCATGTGCCTTCCCATGCGACCACTTTTACAGGCGCCAGCGCGTATCGCTCCATGATGGACTCTTCGATCACGAACTGTGAGGCGGTGAAGATCTGCGCAAAGGCGATGAGCAGGATCCCGAGGAGCGTGTGCAGAGCTTCAGGCGTCCGCGCAGTTGTGTGAACGTAGGAACTCATTACGCGCGCCGCTTCCACTCCCTTATATAGCGGATGGCGCAGGTCGGTGTGGAGTAATCCAGCAGGGACAGCGGCGGCGGCTCCGGGCGTAGCTTTATCGTCCTTGGCAATTGCGCCCGCTACGCCCACGACAGCAACACCCGCGACTACTATTACCAGGGCGATCCATTTCGTGAGACTCAGCCGCCTTTTTAGAAATAGCACACTGAACAAACCGACGAAAAGTACGAGTGCTCCTCGCGTCATTTGATATATGCTTGCTGCCACAAACAGCAGCCCGACGTTCATGAGCGTCGTGCCTGCAATATCGCAACATGCGGGAAGAGCGAGGAGGATGACTCTCCAGCCGGCGAGCGGGATGCGTTGATCGTCTTCTTCGTGCTCGACAAGCGATTGGGCAACGATGTTCGTTGGGTCGATTTCGGATTCTACAAAGCCATGGTGGTGGGAATTCGCTTCCCCACTGTTGTGCGAGGCTGAGAGAGGCGAGTCCACGGCGGTAGAGGCGTCATCGATAGATTGGTAAGAGGATGCGATGTAGCGCCTGTAGAAAGTCATGCCCGCTATGACGAGCCAGCACCCCATCTCACCGACGAACATCTGTGCGGTTTGGATGACGGGTTGCTCGAAGTGGGCGCGGTGTGATGGGTTGCGGGACGAGCAGTTGCGCACACATTGCATGTCCTGTTAAACGCCGGTGTTAGCGATTGGAAAGAACATATGTGTGGACCGCTTACTTGGTACTTGGTGAGTAAGGTGTTACAGACGCCTGTAAGCAGCATCATTCCAACCAGAAATGGGATCACGGCTTTGACCGCCATAATGGCTATACTCGTTCCTGATCGCCTTCTGCTGTGCTGATCTTGAAAGGAAGGTACTCCGCTGATTAGGCGGGGTTGCACAAGAATGAAGCGGGCTGTGACAAAGGCATAGGGAAGCGAGTGGTATGAGGCTTCTGCTTGCCAATGTGGTTGTGCGCAACAAGTCGTGTTGCTGCGAGTCTGAGGTATCTGGACAGTCGAGAGTCGACAGCTTGACCGTCGCTGCTTCCATTGTAGTCGACATCCGGGCACGCCAGGGTCCGTGCTTCCCCGGGCCGACGAAGGCTGCGGGCGATTCCGTGAGGCCTTCGTTGTTCCGACTTCGACTCCCACCACCCTTGTATCAACCCCAAGGTACCTTACGTTACTTGGGATGAGATCGAATACATTCTCTGTTGTTCATGGAGCTCCAGACCGTCAGGTAGAGTACCACTGTTCGCCCATGCTCTCTTGTCACGAGGTTCCGTACCCTAGGTAAACCTTCAACTTCTTAATCTATGAAGCCGCAGGAGAGGAAGGAGACCCTGGAGCCGAAGGTCTAGTGGCCCATCACACTTCGCATTGTTCAGGGGTACATCGACGCTGCCATGACACAAGGGGACTTGGTCGTGTCTTCGTCTCTTCCGTGTACTCTACTATCGGTCTACCAGCTGCCAATCGAGACCTCAAGTTTCAATCAATCAATCACTGAATCACTGCCAAATTCACTGTTCCAGTTGAAGGGGTAAATCGTCAGCACCAGAGCTCTACGTCTTTGGGCCTTTGACTTTGACTGAATACCAACATAGCGAGGGAAGCGTTCGACAAACTCAGGTACTCAAACCAAGTTCAGATCAGTGCCGTCGTCTCGACTCGAACCATGGGTCGGGGCTCCTCGACGAGCTCGTCCGGAAGCTGCGTGACACTTCTCAGATGGATGCAGTTGAGCTCCTCGGATAATTTGCGTACAAGGGGAGCGGCTAAGTGAGTGACTTGAACGAAGACTTGTGCACTCACGTCTAAGTGGGATGCGATGCGCATCCTATTGCAGAGCCAGTACGTGTGCGGTCCTCTCTCCGAGGCCGTGACTTTCCAAATTCCCCCGCAGCCAATGTTCGAAGACATCTTCTTCAACATGTGCTGACGTTGGAGAAGCGCAGGCAACGACTTCTTGCTCCAGGTTCTTGCAGGAGCTGTGGACAGGTTTGTTCGAGCAGGTGAGGTCGGCAGCTCTGGTCAAACTTTGCTGGCGAGGAGAGGAGCGGAATTGCTCTCGAGTAAGTGAGTACCACTAGCAGTCCTTGAAGCGAGATTGGCCTTGGTTTGCCGTACTGGAGATGGCCCTCAATACAACTCTGCGGACTGAGTCCGATGATTCAACTGAGTCCCTTCTGCTTCTCCGTCGAGAGGTCGGCAGGATGATTCACTGGAACTTTGATAGTTCTTTGCCTCAAGCCCATCCCACCGATACTTTCTGGATGTCTCTTTTCCAAACTGCTCACCCCTAGAGCACCTTTCAAAGACAGATCCTCAAGTTGCACTTTCACTCTCTTTCGGGAGCAACACGTACGTTGGCCTTTGCTATTACGCGCGTTTTATAGCCGCAGGTACTGCTTCGTTTTCCTGCCTCCTCAAGTTTGTTCGGCATCCCGCCACCCAACGACTGGACCTCGACCTCGCTGCTCCAAGTCTTCGAGCGCAGTCTCGGCGCCGGCAGACTCCGGCGGGCTTGACGGCATATAGCTTTCTGTGATGTGACGACTAGAGTAGGCGGTGGGTCGAAGTATAGGTGCAGGAAGAAGCTTGGGAATGGTTGTGGTTCTTGTGGAAGCTGCTTTGGACGGAGAGATAGTAATCGTGGGAATTGGAGGCAGGGCAGCTTCCGTCGATGGTGAGTGCGTAAGTCTTGGAATGGCATTGGGTGAGGAGTCAAGACGAGAAGCGAGACCCTCAGCTCGTGATTGACTTCCATTCTGCTGGAAGGGCAAGAGGAGCTGAGAGAGAGGAGTGTGAATCTGGTTCGTGCGGATTTTGTAGATTGCAACCCGAAGTCGTAGTCTGAGGATTTCTGCGTGCTGGAGATGGCATCGCGTTAGCTAAAGTGCTCCAGAGGAGTGATCAAGACAAGCAGTGAGCCATACCGATGTCATGGTCGTCAGATCTGAGGCTCGCTCTCTCACTGCCGGAAGTAAATCCTCAGAGTCTTCAGACAGCCGTCTTTGGGCTTCGAGTTCTGCTCCAGGGTCGTAGTCAATGAGGCTCGAGAAGCTCGTTCTGACCGCCGAGCTGTCCAACGCCCGTTCCTTCCTCTGCTTCACTTCGGTCTCACTTGACCCAGGCGTATCTTCTTCGGTCGACGACAGGTTTGAAATATCTTCCTTAGTCACTGGCCGCGTGTACGCATCATCCAGACCCAGGATTTTCTGTGTCTTAATTTTTCTCCACACCTTGCCGTCTGGTGCTACGCGGTCTTCGAACCCTCGCACTTCGGCGAGCTTCCTTTTCTCACCACGACCTTCAACATTCGTGAGCATTTCGTATGCCGCACTACCATTGCCGCTCCTGAGCTCCCCGTTGTGTAGTGCAGCACCAGCGACGAGCTTCTTCGACAGAATCGCGTCACCGCGTTTTGTGCGTATGCCGTTCTCCTGATCCGTCCACCTCTTCGACACTATTATGGTGTCCGGACTAGGTACCGCATGAAACTTCGCATATGGAGTCTCTGCACCGTCCCCAAACATGCTGACACCACTGTGCTCCCTCATCGCACTCTTTGAGCCAGGCCGTTGGGGCGTCAAAAGGGCATTCGGTGTCATCTCACCCAGCACGCGCCTCTCGCTATGTCTTGGTGATGACTGCCTCATTGTATTAGGCGGCTGAAACGTAGCTTTCGTAGTCGGCTTCGCCGGAGTCGATGTGGGGTACGACATGGTGCGCGTTGCGCTCGCTCGGAGACACACTCGTATATAGTGGATCGGGTAAAGATACCGTGGAAAGGGTCAGAAGGGTCGGACGTGATTTTCGAAACCCAATGGTCCAATGGGGAAAGAAAAGGTTGAGAGGAAGGCAACAACGTAAGGGTGGGAAGGTCAATGGAAAGTCGCGTCACTGAAGTTGTACACAGCTCGTGGAGCAATCCTTGTCGATCCGGGTGGAATATGCAAGGTCCCGGATAAACTTTCGAGTGCATGGGTACATGGTGCAATGCAATACATTGGGTGGTCTTTCAAGACTGGACAACTTCAGGATACTTGATCGTTTGTGAGTCTGTCTGCATTGTAAATGTACCTTGGAGGTATCCAGTAGTTCACGACTCATGCGATGTGCTCTACCTTGAGTATAGTATCTTGTAGATCGGTCCGAGGAGCGCAGATGTTGAGTAGAACGGTCTACTCTTCACAAGTGAGAGATTCGTTCTTCAAACGTGCAAGTTCGTGTCGTACTCCCCGTCAAAAGGGGTTATTCCTATCTACAGCTCACTCCCAGCAGTGACCGGTAACAGCTGCCATGACGACGATGAAAAAGGCCAAGTCCGTCAGTCACGAGGTAAATGCGGTCTCCTCAATAAAGAGGCAGTCCGCTATCACCTCAGCCTGATGGTCTTGCCTCTAGCTTCACCCATCGTCACAACAGCCGCCCTTTCCTATCATACCGGGGGCCCTGAAGCCACCGATGACACCTTCCCGTAGCACCCCCTCACAAATCCCAATCATCACTCACTGGCGGGAGATCGAGCAAACGATCGAGGTCGCCCAGCGGATCCTCGTCGTCGTCGCTCTCCTCCCCTTCCACCTCCTCTCCCTCCTGCTCCTCCTCCTCCTCCTCTCCCTCCTCCTCCTCCTCTTCCTCTCCCTCTTCCTCTTCCTCCTCCTCACTCTCCTCCTCCTCACTGTCCTCCTCCTGCTCTGCCGACGCAGGGGGCAAGCTGAAGCTGGTCACAGGCGGTTTCTTCAGCGCCGCAGCAGCTGCAGTAACAGACACCGGCCTTGACCCGGCAGCAGTTGCCGCCCCGACAGACACAGGAGCCTCCGCAGTAGGTGCCGATGTTGATGCCACCGGGACGGGGAGAGACGCTGGCTTCGGAGCCACCGTCGAGGCGCTCGATAGAACGGCCGTATTCTGGATATCGACCTGGAGTTTTGCGAGCTTGATATCGGTCTTCGCGAGCTCCGAAGTGGTATTCGCGAGCTGCTCCTTCATCTTCGCAAGCTCCACCTTCAACTCCCCAAGCTCCGTCTCCAGTTGCTGGCGGATCGCTTGGCTCTCTATTAAGTGCAAGCGCACACTGTCCAGTAGACCAGCGTTTACTCTTGTCGACTCGTCCACGAAATCTTGAACTTTGTTGGTCAGGGTTACAAAGCGCTCTCCACAGCAGATACGAGATGAAGATACTTCTGGACAACCACCTTCTCCGCGTCGTCAGAGTATGTATCATCCTTCTCCACATCGTCGGGGGTTGTCTCATCGTAGTAGTGGTTGGGGAGGCCAAGCCAAGGGTTGGAGCCAGTTCCGTGTGCAATGAGGAAGATGAACAGGCCGAGGACTGTAGCAAGAGCGAAGAACGTGGTAAATCGGGATACAATTGACATCTCCAGGAAGATCGCGACGATCTGTTCCCAGGCAGTGAGGTCGGCGGTCATATTGGCGGTGATGTTGGTGACATCGGTCATGTTCGGAACGAGAACTGTTTGAAAGATCAGCTCAGTCTTCCGTTAGTCACTTGGAATGAGCACATACCTTCGGCAACATGAGTGTGTTGGAACGAAGTTGGCTCAAAAGTGTTTCGCACAGTCAATGGAGCTTCGAACGTCAAACGCGACGCGGCGTAGGATATCGCGAACGAGATCAGGCATCCCCAAAGGTTCGACATCTCTTCGAGTTGGTGTAGTGGTCGTCGGATATGTAGATGTTTGATTGACGTTGGGCTCGGTGCAAAGCGCCTGTAGGCTTGATGAAGGTTGGCCACCTAGGCGGCGGATCTGGTGGACGCGTGTACGAACTCAGGCGCGTGAGACAAGTTCTGTCGTGCAAAGGAATCGGCCAAGCAAAGACGCTAGGTAGTTGTTGTTCTCAGAGAGCGACGTGCCAGTGGTAGTCGTGAGCTGTATGGAAGAAGACGATGATGGGTCAGAAAGGTTGGGGGTGATTTTGTTGCGTCAGACGGATAGGTGTTGATGGAAGTGAGGTGAGTGCAGGGCTGGTGGAGGAATAGGATTGAACGTCTTTTATGCGGAGTGAAACTAGTGACAAAACAAGTCTCCTTCAGGATCAATGAAACTGACTCAAGCAGAGAATCAATACCGGCGACAGATCGAGCTTTCATCCATTCACGGTCACAATAGACTTGGGAGACACAAGTCTTCAACGGTTTACGCCGAGGAATTCCTGATCGCCGCACCGCCCTGATCTACATGCAATGTTGCAGCATTAACATTGTGGAGGCCACGACTCAGAGGCACTTGCCAGTACGCTGGTGAAGGACGAACGGGTGTTGGCCTACAGCGCCACTTGCAGAGTCTATTCTTCGGTGCTGAAGTAATGTCTGCTACGCGTTCTTGAACCATGCTATAGCTGGAGTCGTGATCTTCGTAACAGGCCGTTCTTTTACTTCGCTGCGTTTTGCGCTGCAGAGTCCTAGACCGAGACATCAGGGCATAGCCTCATAGGAATCGAGCTGGAATCACATACGAGATATACCTGGTAGAAATCCATCTTCACTTTTCCGTCTACTTTTACCAAATGAGCTCGCCCAGCCCAATCAACTGATGCACTCCTTCCATCCTTTAGTCCATAGTCGACAGACCCAAAAAGCATAACTTCGTCCGCGTTCGAGCCGTAGGGAAACACTTTCAAAGGTTTGTGCTTCCGGCTGGCGACCTTCTCCCACATGCCTTGTCGAAGCGCCAGGATCTCTGGTCATCTTGTCAGACATGGCGTTGTGGATTTGCGATGAACAGCGAGCGAGCAAGTGCTGCGACCACACACCATCATAACCATGAACATGCTTGGAGGCCATGATCACTTTTGCGTCTTTGGTAAACGATTGGGCATATTTTTCATGAGCATCTGGCGTATCTGAGATCGCATAGAACTCCTCAAAGAACTCCTTGAGCGCAGCATCAAACTGGACACCAGAGGGCAAATCAAAGGTGTACGAGCTCATGATCAGTACGGAGACGTACTTCGGATGCTAGAGGCCTTCTCGGGTACTGGTTTGTTTCAGCGAGGCGTCCTCCAGACGCTGGTCTTGAGGCCTTGAGATGTTGAGGTTGTCTCGAGGTGCGAGATCGTGATGGGCGTTCACTTAAGGTGATTATTAATTGGCATCTCGCTCGGAAGCCTTCACGCAAGGGGGATGAAGCCTGTTGGACCCTTCCATCTGTACGCTAATGTACGAAAGTCGATCCATTCGTGGTGGGACGCTACCTTCGGCTTGAACCATTCCGTTCTTGCGGTGGAGTCTCTTTTTCCGTAGCTTCCGTCGAGACTCTGAAGACTCCCAAGCTCTGGTTCAGACCTGAACTCTTTCCAGCACACACTGCCTACCTTCGCATTTCTCTCAGACAGCACGGCCAACAGTTCCTTGGTCGAACGTCTTCCCTGTCGATAAAGGTCGGTCCTTTCGACTGCCAGAGGAATGCGCGGAGCTTGCTGCTCTTCCAAAGCATTCACCGGCTTCAAACTTGGCCCACAACGTGGACTCTCAACGCTGACTCACCTGTCGTCGAAAAGCTCGTCTTCAGCTCGCCAAATTCGTCTTCAACTTCCGTGTCAACCCGCTCCACAGCCCCTCCACTCACTTCCGTGGCGGCCACGACTCCTACCTCAAACCATGGCGAACCCACAGGCGGTGTACTCCACAGCCATGCTGAGGGAAGCGAATGCGCAAACATACAAGAGCATGCAAGGGAAGCTGCAGGCTCCTCTATTGAGAGCGCTAGACAGCATGGGCTATGAGTAAGGCGCACACTCCGTTCGATGTACAGCGCTTGGCGGATAATGGCCGGGTATTTCGCAAGAGTTCCCGAGGCACAAATAGTTCTGCACCAGAGAGGAGACACTTGCAAGCATCTGAAACGAGGCTCACTTGAAAGTTCGCAGAATTTGGTCACTTTGTGATGCAGTCGATCTTCGACACATCCACTGGGCATCTCTCTGGGTGACGAGATGTCTGACGAAGAGCGAAGAAGGACAACTTCGCGAGGACCGGGCGTTTGCCGGGCTATTGGATTGACCGTCCATGACCACGCGCTGACGCGCAATACCTAGATACATGACCCCAGTCCAGAGCCAGGTGCTTTCTGGACTACCTTCAATGAGCAGTGACTGCCTCGTCCAAGCCAAAACTGGCACTGGCAAAACAATCGCCTTCCTACTTCCCGCCTTACAGTCCCTCCTCACGGGGCCGCGTCTGCCGTCTGGACAAGTCGGAATCCTCGTCATGTCCCCGACCCGTGAGCTCGCATTGCAGATTGCCAAGGAGTGCGACCAGCTCACTCCTTTGCTGCCTCAGCGTGTCGAATGTCATACAGCGTTTGGAGGTACACAGCGTGCTACGAACCTCAACAGATTCATGACCGGTTCGCCGACCGTCCTTGTCGCCACACCAGGCCGCCTAGGCGACTACCTTGGAGAGCCTAAAGTACGAGCGAAGTTCTCAGATATGCGGACACTGATTCTGGACGAGGCCGATACGATGCTCGAGCAAGGTTTTCTAGCTGCAATCACAGACATCTTGAAACAACTCCCGCCGAAGTCGAAGGGCTGGCAAGGAATGTGCTTCTCCGCTACTATCCCAGCGAAGATAAAAGATGTCTTCTACCGCGTCCTGAAACCTGGATATACTCACATTTCGACCGTAGACGCGAACGAGCCTCCTACTGTTGATAGAGTTCCCCAATTTTCGGTGGTAGTGCCTACAGTCAAGGACACCTTCAATGCCTTGGCGGCTTTGATACAGCTTGAGTATGTTGTCACTAAGCGAATAGTCACGGAAATGCTAATCCGATGTCAGGTACAAGCAATCGCCTGAGGACTTCAAGATCATCGTATTCGGTACCACCGCTAACGGCGTCGCTCTTCTAGCCGCGGCATTTGACCGCCTAGTCCCAGGTATCAAGGTGTTTCAGCTGCAATCGCGCCTCAACCAGGCCCGCCGAACTCGTACTACGGACGAATTTAAAGCAGCTTCAAGCGGAATTATGTTTGCTTCCGACGTTATTGGGCGCGGTATGGATTTTCCAAATGTAGGACTTGTCATTCAGGTCGGCTTGCCCTCGAGTGGTGAGCAGTATGTTCACCGTGTTGGCCGGACTGCCCGTGCTGGCAATGACGGCAGAGCCGTTATCCTTCTCACGCAGGCCGAGAGTTACTTCCTTCACGTCAACAAGCAGCTGCCGATCAAGCCGTACCCACAGGATGTTATGGCTCAGGCTAAAGCAATGGCGTCAGCAATGGAATCAAAGTTCAACGGGGTGGATGAAGAGACGAAGAGGAAAGCATACTCGGTCAGCAGCTCGTGGTTTCTTCCGAATATCCTCAGCATCGAGAGTCATTTCTGACAGTAAACCATTAGGCGTGGCTCGGCTTCCACAAGGTCTACACAAAACAGCTTCAAATGAATCTGGAGAACATGGTCAAGACGGCCAACGAATACGCCTATGCCATGGGTTGCCCAGAGGCACCAATGGTGGATAAACGCATCGTAGGCAAGATGGGTTTCAAGGGAGTTCCTGGGTTGCGCGTCGGAGAGGTTGGCGGTGAAAAGCCAAGAAGATTTCCTCAACAGAGGTGAGTCGTTACTTTGTGTGTTGCAAGAGTGGCACAAGCTCACGACTACCTGTAGCCGAGGCGTCCCAACCAACGCAATGCCATCGAACAACGAACCCTCCTTAAACAATGGGCCTTCCTCGAACAAGCGTCCAAATGGAAACAGCGGACCTCCGTCGAGCAAGCGTCAGGTTCACACCAATGCGAAGCCCTCTGGCGATGGGCCTTCCTCGAACAAGCGCCCGAATGGCACTGACGCAACAAACGGCGAGAGACGACGGAAACGCTGAACCACGAAGGGTCTTCGTTACTGAGCATGGTGTTGTAGGATACTGAGAAAGGTTCAGAGAGGTGAAAACATCGCTTTCTGCAAAGCTGCGCCGGCAGCAACATATGGCCCATGGCTTGGTGCGGGACGTGACGATCGGAAGCACGTGTACCATAGACGTGCCATACACTGGCATGAGCATGATAGAATAGACTTACAAGGAACACCACAGAATTGGCCGTAGAGTCCAATGCCACTCACGATTTAACGCATGTGCGATGCAATGCGGCGCGCATACAGGTAGATGCTTTGCAAATACAACACCTCGGACCTTGTGCAGAAGCCCTCCCGTGTCATCCTTCTATCATAGCCTCTCCGCAAGAACAACTCCGTACCACATTGTTGCCAACAGGCCCGCCATGTTCAGTAGCGAGCTCACACCGTGCATGATACCGAAGCGCTGGTTCAACTGCTCCATCTCCTTCGAATGTGGCGCCGGGTCGTAAGACTTCTTGCCATCTCGCGTTTCTGTGCCGTGTCAGCATTGGCACGTTGTGCCGTACCGCTCAGATTCCAAACCAGACCCACTCACCCTGATGTTTCCTCTCCCGCATAATCCTCGTAGTCGCCGGCCCAACCGCCACCAAGTTTGCCACACTCGTCCCTGCCATTACGACCAGCGGCAGCAGCACATTCCATCTGTTGCTCTCGTCCAGTACACCCCCTAGGCCCGACGTCACCATGCCTCTTAGTGTGGATGCGCCGGGGTACGTCAAGGCCAGCACGACGGGTAGGGCCGTTTGCATGGAGAAGTAGATGGGAAAGAGTGCGGTTTGAAGAGTGGCGAACTGGGGACGTGGGAGGGAGCGATAAGCCACGATGCCGTTGACAAAGGATTGGAATATCTGAGAGCCCAAAAGTGTGCCATAGCTGCATGGACAATCAGCACGGAGGGCAGGGCGACAAAGTAATCTGGGTGAACATACGTTAGGACGTGGTAGGAGCGCGGGTCAGTGAATGCTGAGGGGCCAGGCATTGCGGAAGGTCAAGGAAAGAGATATGCAACCGGTTGAAGAGAAAGAGAAAGAGAAAGAGAAAGAGAACAAGGAGGTGGTGGTTCACTTGGAGATGTCGAGCGGGCGTAGGAGTATCTGTATGCTGACGTCTTTGAAGCCTGGCCGCACGTGAGAGCGTACTTTTGGCGCTACAGTTTGGTGTGTACAATATAGAGTGGTTCGCGGGCGTCGCGTCTGCCATCTGCCGTCAGCCTGACACGTCCAGAGCATCGCGCGACACCGAACTGCCATTGCGATAACTTATTGTGTTACACTGCGACATTGGCCATGTAAGCCCACGCTCCACTCCAGCTGCAACTCGGGAACACGCAGCATGGCGCAGAAAGAGGCAACAGTCTACATCATCGATGTCGGCAACTCCATGGCCCAGCAGAACGGCGGGCGACAAAAGACGGATCTGGACTGGGCAATGAGATATGTTTGGGACAAGATCACCTCCACTGTATGGGCGTTGACTTGCTTTCGAGCACATCGTACATTGACGCGGTGGACAGGTTGCCCTGGACCGCAAGACTGCGCTCGTTGGTGTGCTAGGACTTCGGACTGATGGTGAGCCCCGAGATCTTCTTCTGCCGCTCACAAGCATATCTTTCCATTCGTTGTTCGGTATCGTACATGCAAAAAATGCTTGGTTGACCTCGTCTAGGCACCGACAACCTTCTCGACAGCGAAGACAGCTTTCAGCACATCTCTGTTTCCCTTCCAATCAGCCGGTACCCATGAACCGTTGAAGGACATCGTTTACCAGTCACTGACACTGCAAAGAGTTCAGATGCCCGAATTGCGAAAACTTCGCAGCCTCGTCAAACCCAGCAACACGGACGACGGCGACGGTGAATCAATCAAGGCATAGAGGGTGAGACTTGCTGACTGTATGTATAGCTATTTCCGCAATCGTCATAGCCATCCAGATGATTGACAATCATTGCAAGAAATTGCAGTATAGCAAGAGGATCATTCTGGTCACCAATGGCAGGAGTGTCATGGACGACGAGGACGTCCCACAGATAGCCAGCAAACTCAAGGAAGACAACATCGAGCTTATTATCATGTATGTATTTCTGTTCTACATGTCCGGATTGCAGCATGTCAGACAGCCGTTTTTGCACACTGCGCCAGCTATTGTCCTGGCAGCTGCTCAGCAGCAATTGGGTGCTCCTGGAAGCATGATGCACCGGAATCGTATCGTGAAAGCTGTGCCAGAGCCTGATGGCTAATGTGCTGAAGCGGCGTTGATTTTGACGATCCACTCTACGGCTACAAGGAGGAGGACAAAGATGAAACCAAGGTAGATCACGATTCCGAGCGTTTTTACACTCACAACGTCTGACACTCTGCAGGCACACAACGAGCAGATCTTCGAGTCTCTCGCAAGAGCCTGCAATGGTGTTTACGGAACCATGGCGCAAGCGATCGATGAGCTGAGCATACCTCGCATCAAACCCGTTCGGCCTGTGCATTCCTACAAGGGTTTCCTTACACTGGGGAATCCAGAAGAGTACGATTCCGCCATGGCAGTTGACGTGGAACGGTATCCGCGGATCTCTGTTGCCAGACCCCCAACAGCAAGTCAGTTCGTTGTACGCTCCGACATGGCACCTGGCGAGTCGAGCACGCCGTCTTCATCCATGTTCCCGAATGGGAGTGGTGAAGGTGCGCAGAATCAAGATGGTCTGGCAGCGGTCAAGAATGCCCGAACCTACCAGATCTCAGACGAGGAAGCACCCGGCGGCAAACGTGATGTGGAGCGGGAAGAGCTGGCCAAGGGATATGAGTACGGCAGAACGGCTGTGCATATCGCCGAGTCCGACGAGAACGTGACCACTTACGAAACGCGCAAGGGGTTGGATATCATCGGATTTGTGCCGAGAGAGAAGGTAAGCAGATACTGGTGAAGATGTTCCAACGAACCAGATTCGAGCTTCTCCGTTGTCGAACGAGTTTTGGCTCAGCTTTCCTGACACCTCATCTCAGTACCAACGGTACATGGGCATGTCCAAGACGAACGTCATCATTGCACAGAAGACCAATGACAAAGCAAGCATGGCACTATCGTCTTTCGTACACAGCCTGTACGAGCTCGACTCTTACGCCATTGCCCGCTTTGTCAGAGTAGACAACAGCAAGCCTCAGATCCTGTTGCTCGCACCCTCAATCGAGCCGGGCTTTGAGTGTCTGACAGATGTCGAACTTCCCTTCGCAGAAGACATTCGATCGTACAGATTTCCGCCTCTCGACCGAGTCATCACAGTGTCGGGGAAGACCGTCAAGGAACATCGAAATCTGCCGAACAATGACTTGATGAATGCCATGAGCGATTATGTCGACAGTATGGATTTGTCGACGTTTGGCAGGGATGATGAAGGGTGAGTCCTTCACCCAAACTTGAGCTGGAAACACTGTGTAAATTCGGAGAATTGATGAGGGGTTGCTGAATCTTTTTTGGGGACCTCGAGCTGACTCAACCCTCGAAAGCCAACCAACGGAATACATGCCTCTGGAAGACACCTATTCACCAACTCTCCACCGTGTCAACCAAGTCATCCGGTGGCGAGCCATCCATCCCAACGACGAGATCCCACCCGTCCCCGAAATCTTCATCAAATACTCTAACCCTCCAGACGAGCTAATACAGAAGGCACAACGTTCACTCGACGCCATGCTAGCCGCGGGTGGCGTGAAGAGAGGTCAGCAATAACGAGAGGGGACCACCCACAGTCCCCAGTGGTCAACTGACATATTCTACAACAGTGCCGCCCAAAGCGCTCCACGGCCGCAAGCGCGGCCGCGACGTGCCGAAACCGCTGTCCGGACTCAACGTGACAGAGCTGCTAGGCCGCGAGAGGCGCACACGCATCTCGCCCGACAACGCGATCCCGGAGTTCAAGCAGCTCCTCGCAGCGGCCGAGGACGTAACGACGATCCAAGATGCGACGCAGCAAATGGCCGCTATTGTGCAGAGCCTCATCCGGTACAGCGTTGGTGATAGTGGGTACGGGCGCGCTGTCGAGGCGATCAGGGTCATGAGAGAGGAGCTGGTCGATCTGGAGGAGCCGGAATGCTTCAATGCCTTTCTGAGGGAGCTGAAGAGGATGCTGCTTGCGGGAGAACTAGGCGGTGAGAGGAGGGAGATGTGGTGGTTGATCAGGGTCAACAAGTTGGGCTTGGTTGATAAGAGGGCGTGCCATGTGAGTAGTGTGGATCCGGAGGATGCCAAGGCGTTCTTGTCTGCGAAGTGAGTGCCTGGTAGGAATCGATGTTTGTTGCGCCTGATGGCATCAACCAGTCGTTGTCATTACTTTTTGTTGATCTATG
>NAJN01000665.1:0-18943 GCA_005059845.1 Cryomyces minteri | reverse complement strand
CACCACGAGGAGTCTTTGCCGGGAATCTGAGCCTTGTACAATCTCCACTGCTTCGCTGCGCGCTTTGATGACTGTTTCCTTTGATTTTGGGGATTGGCGGGTTTCATGTTGGAGGAGATCAGGAGGTGTGAGAGGATTGTAGCCACGTATACGCCAGTCTTCCGAGTTCGCCTTATCCCCAACGGACTTGTTCTCTATGAAGAACTATGGAACAGTACCGTCAGCTGTTATGCACTGAAGCTTCGCGCGTCGTATATAAGGCTAATCGTGCGCGAAACCTAGCTTCAATGAGATGACAGTACTCACGGACATGTTTCGGCACGCAGTATGAGATACGAGCGAGTTCGTGCTTTGCGAGGTCGAGATTCTAGGGAAGAAGCATGACAGCGACTGGAAAGATGTCTCTATTGTAAGGCGGTGAGAAAACTGCCCAAACCGAGTACGAGATCTCCGGAGCCTAACGTTATTGTGTATCACCACCAGCATAGGGTGCTCCCTCCTACTTCGCTCCTGTGAGTTTGCGTTGGAGACCAATGGACTCGATTCATCAGACTGTATCTATCGTTTCCAACGACAAACTCTGGCGTTACTTCTAGAAGACAACACCTCTGTCTAATACTGTTCTAAATGGCATTTGTGCCGCGTCCGACGTCATTGTCTGGTACGATGTCGGCCTCATGCAGACATTCGGTCAATGCCTCTTCTCCTTCTCCCACACATGTTTCTCACTTCTCCATAAGACTTTGCACGATCCATAGCCGCGATGTCACTCTCACTTTCCTCTCTCCAGAACATTCCTACATGCTACGCCAGCTGCTCCATCGGCTGCAAGGATGAGCACACTCTTCCCAAGAAGCTCGAAGCTATCTCAGCTGCCGGCTTCCAAGCAATCGAGCTCTCCATGCCTGACCTGCTCTCCTTTGCTACTATGCACTTGAGACATGAAGTCGGGCCATACGACTACGACGATCTTTGTGCAGCTGCCCGAGTGGTGAAGACAATGTGCGAGGCAAAAGGACTCAAGATTCTGATACTGCAACCGTTTGCGAACTTCGAGGGTTGGGCAGAAGGCTCAGATGAGCGGAAGGATGCCTTTGTTCGCGCCAAGGGATGGATACGGATCATGGAAGCGTGTGGCACGGACATGCTGCAGGTTTGTATTGCCCGCGTCGGAGGGCTTCACCTAGCTGATACGGCCTCTCCATCAAGGTCGGCTCCTCAGACACACCAGTAGAGAAAATCGGCAAGGATCGCAGTCGCTTCGTCTCCGATCTACGCGAACTTGCAGATATGCTCGCAGAAAAGCACTTCCGTCTAGCGTACGAGAACTGGTGCTGGTCAACACATGCTCCGTACTGGAGAGACGTCTGGGACATTGTTCAAAAAGTTGACAGGCATAACATCGGGCTCTGTCTCGACACATTCCAGACGGCGGGCGGAGAGTGGGCCGATCCAACTACCATGTCTGGCCTCCTGGAAATTGAAAGAAGAGAGATGCTCGAGGAAGACTTCCAGATATCGTTGGACGATCTGAGTGAGCAGGTCCCGAAGGACAAGATTTATTTCCTACAGATTTCAGACGCATACAAGCCGAAAGAACCATTCAAGAACGAGGTCGGTGAGGACGGACTCAGACCGCGAGGACGGTGGAGCCATGACTTTCGACCATTGCCGTTCGAAGGATATCTGCCTGTAGTCAAGGTGACGAAGGCGGTATTGAAGACGGGTTTCCGTGGATGGTTCTCGTACGAGGTCTTTGACGGTGGGCCAGAAGGCAAGGGAAAGGAGTACGAGATGGAACCATTCGCGAAGGCTGCAATGGAATGCCAAAAGAAGCTATTGGAGGCGTGTGCAGACTCCTGAGTGGACATGTTCACGAATTACGATGAGGATGAATTACAAATGTGGGAATGAACGATAACAAATACACTCGGAAGCTTGGCTTCCATTCTTTCCTATCGAATATTACGTCTTTTTTGGAACCGTGCTGCTACTTTGACCTTTCGGGTCGTTTTCGTCGCTTCTGCTGATATGGTGTGCCCCATGCTCCAAGGCTGCAAGAACCTCTGTACCTAAGTATCTAGCGGATGACGACGGACGCCCGAGGTCTATAGAAATCTCTGATCTACCGCGGAGAACATGAGAGGCGAGATGGCGTGTCTCAAAGCCTCACCAACGTCACCACTAGCGTTCGGCAATATGGAAGCTTTACCCCACACTATTTCGGCTTCCTCTGATGCGCGACATGATGCCACCACTCGACTGCACTTATACAGTCTCGCCATCCCCGAAAATTCGTCTTTGCTCGTGTGTATACCGCCCGGACAGCAAACATGGCGGCTCCAGCGAAGGGCGAGCAGATGCACGACCTCAATTGCCTCACCATTAAGGAGCTCGAACAGCACGCCGCAGTACGCATGGACAAACAGACACGCGACTACTACAACGAAGGCGCCGACTCGGGCTCGACGCTGCTCGAGAACATCCAGGCATACGCCAAATACCGCATACGTCCTCGCGTCCTACGAGATATCTCCAGGATCGATACTTCTGTGTCCATCTTCGGCTTCCGCAGCTCCATTCCTCTGGGCATAGCACCTACGGCGATGCAATGCCTGGCGCATCCAGACGGCGAGATTGCCACTGCTCGGGCCTGTAAGAAAGCCGGCATGGTGATGGGACTTTCGTCGTTCGCGACGTCCACTCTCGAAGACGTTGCTGAAGCCATAGGCTCGACGCCCCACGTTCTGCAACTCTACCTCTTCGAAGAGCGGGAACATTCGCGAAAGCTAATCGCCCGCGCCAAGAAGGCCGGCTACAAAGCCGTCTTCCTCACCGTCGACACGCCCATGCTAGGCCGGCGCAACCTGGAGATCCGCAACCAATTCAAGCTGCCGAAGCCGTACAAGATCGCCAATTTCACCGAAGACCCGAGCTCGGACGCGGCCGCGACGGTCATGGACGGTTCGAGCTCGGCCAAGTCGGACGAGCATAAGACCGAGAGCGCGCCGGGTTACCACGATGGCGAGAACCGCACGCCGCCTCGGGGCCCCATCACCTTCCACACCCACGCCGCAAACCCGACGCTATGCTGGGACCGCGACATAGAATGGTTGAAAAAGGAGTGCGCGCCGGAGATGCAAGTGTGGGTGAAGGGCATCGCCACGGCCGAAGACGCGCTCTTGGCAGTCCAACACGGCGTGGACGGGATCGTAGTTTCCAACCACGGCGGAAGGCAGCTCAACGGCGCCTTAGCGACCCTAGATGCGCTACCTGAGGTTGTGGCTGCCGTGCGAGGCAAGATCCCGGTACACGTCGACGGCGGCATACGGCACGGGACAGACGTGTTCAAAGCGCTGGCACTAGGTGCCGACTTCTGCTGGATCGGCAGGCCAGTGCTATGGGGACTAGTGTACAAGGGCCAGGAGGGCGTGGAGCTGTGCTTGAGGCTGTTTTCGGATGAGATCAAATTGTGCATGGGATTGGCGGGGACGACGAAGGTGGAGGATATTACGAAGGACTATTTGGTCAAGGTCGACAGGAGCGGGTTTGTGTCGAGACTGTAGATATCTGTAAAACACCTGTTTAGAGCTTCTTGTCCAACTGTCTCTGCCACTCCTCGTCATGCTGATTCTAAATGCGGTCTTACGTTTGATGTACGCGAGATCAAACCACGGCACCTAATCTCCTGAAGGAAAATCGGTAGCGAGGTACGCCGTTATCGGAGGCCTGGGTCCACCGATGAGCGGCCCGAACGGCGCGCGAGACCAGGGCAAGCTTGAGGTTACTTCAACGTCCAGAACAGCCTCATGTTCCGCAGATACGAATCCTAGAGACTTCAAGGGCACTAAAGGTCCTACCGAGCGGGGTCTTTGCACCAGATGGACTTTGGCTAGGACGGCGAGACGTGCAAGAGATCCTCGAGTGCGCCCATAGGTTTGTGTAACACGTCTTTGGCAATGTCTTGGAGAATTGAAAGAGGAAGATGAAGGAAGGGCACAGTCTGCGGCCAATGGCTGTGCAGAGGCATGCGTGTACGGAAAGCGTTGCGGTCACGAGAGAGAAACGCCACATCAATTGACACGAGTCAGAAGCGGGCGAAGAGCTACGACGTCGCGACTTTGCGCGAGGCCAGGCAAGCTGCGATGAGTCGCCTGACTCCTCTTTGACAGCGCGGGACCGGCTGCGATTTGCGAGCCGACAATGGATGCAGTCAGGGGTTGAAGAAAGGATGCGTGTTGTACTGCAACTGTCACTTCTCCGATAGGGAAATGGCAAGGATGTCAGAAAAGACTCTGCTCGCACGTTCGCCGATGTCACTCTGCAGTAACGTTGGTGTTCAACCCTGCAGCACTCAGTTGCAGCTCGCGTGGGTGGCGTGGCGCATACTTCTGTTGCACGCGTTTCAAGTGGCAAATCATACAAAGCAGTAAGATCCTGGAAGGAAGAAGGCACATCTTGCCTTTGATGGGCTGCCTTGTACGCGTGCGCAATAGCCACAAACAGCAAATGGCATGCTGAGCCGATGTCCCCTAAAGCGATCATGCACGACGCTCCCTGGACCTTACGCTAATGCATGCCTGCGCTGCCAGAAGGTGGGAAAACATGTGCAGTTTCAGCCACAGTACCAGAGAGTCTGCAGGATATGGACAGAAGCGAGAAGAAAAAGCGAAGCAGAAGCCTGACAGCAAGTCTCCACACTCAGAAGTCAGGCGACGAACCTTCTTTTGTCTGGATGTAGCCCGACCACATAAACATGTGGGCTGCGTCAACGACAGAGTACGAGTATGCGGATGCACCAGCCCATGCAGGTCTCCTCCAATAGACACTCGAGTGGTAAAGTGTGTGGGTGGCATGCTTGAAGTACCTGAAGATCTTACTTTGCCCTCTCGCCAGAGTACGCATGCCAGGGCAGCTGCCTTTTCGAAGCCGGAGAGCACAAAGACGAGAAACGTGCGCAGTTGTGGAGT
This sequence comes from Cryomyces minteri, assembly GCA_005059845.1. Classification (NCBI taxonomy): domain Eukaryota; kingdom Fungi; phylum Ascomycota; class Dothideomycetes; genus Cryomyces; species Cryomyces minteri. Next base: position 13,973 of record NAJN01000665.1, on the reverse strand, counting down.
TCTTAAGCGCGTCTTACATCACTTCCACAGGCCGAGAGTCTCAAGGAGACGAGGTGGTGTACTGCTGCGGGCAGACAGCACAATATCCATCAAAAACTCTGTCTTGCCAGTCAGACGACCACACAACGACAGCATTAATACATGCAGTCTCACCTTAGTTTCTTCAGGTACGTTTACGGCGACATGCAGCCGTGCAGATAGCGACAGTCCTTTCTATTCTGGATCTGGACTCTTACAGTGAGTTTTGCGTGCCAGACATCGAAAACTCGCGCTCGGTAGCCTGGACAGCACTTTCTGACCGGATCGCACGAACGTCCCATGCACTAGGAAATATGGCTTTTTGACACAATTACGCCGCTTATGTTGCGATGAAGCTTGCCGCTCACGGGGAGAACACCCTGTAAGTTGTGATGTGTGGATACACGAGATTTCCAATCGAGCTTTGCGAATCTTGGACGACTTCATGCCTCATCACGGGCGTATGTCTAGTCGGCTTCGCCAGCGGTCGTCAGGCTGCCGCTGCTCGGCAGAGGCTAGTGCAGCTGCGCCCCAACAGGTCCAGCTAACGCTCGCAAGGCACTTGCAACAGTTTACCACGACCAGCATGACAGTACTTCAGTTGTTATGGTGTACTCTGTACAAATACAGCGGTCACTCGCTCTTTGGTCGCTTTAGCTATTCACGAGACATCACGCTCGATCAGTCCTACTTTTGTTACATCCGTCTTGCCTTCTCCGTTTACTATCCTTACCCTCTATGAGCTACCCGTATCATTTGCATTTGCTTTAGAGTCCAGGTTGTGTCCCCTTGAACAGAGGCATCTTAGTCTGATCCACATCTCAACGGCGTGGCTGCCCATCCATCGAAGGACCTACATACCATTCTTGAACCATCTTCCAGGCAGTACGTTCCCTTGACCCATCTATGCGAGCTCTCAACCATGCAAGTGATTGACTACTTGTCGGCTCTTTAGTACGGCCCCGACTCACCCGTGTCGTTGCTTTCACCAACATTGCGAGCTTCCATCCCGACCCTTTTGTCTCTATGCGTTGCATGGTATACTTTCCCTCCAACGCCTACGTCCGCGTCGACCATCTTGTTGCGCCGGTCCGGCATCGCTGGACTTGGTGAAAGGGGCCTACCGATATGGCCCAACCGTTTACACTCTGCTATCATGGCGTGGTTGTAGCGGTTTGTGAAAGCTGCTACGTTCTTCCTGATCACGACCGCCAACCCACGTATGATCATCCTACATCCAAATACGCCACAATGGAGAATTTGGAAGAGGACTTGGCGGAGGGGGACTTCGGTCTAGAGTTATTGACTGAGCCGAACGGTATTCGATAACACTCTTGTCTATTCGTCACGTATGCTTACGTGATGTAGAAGTTCAACGACGCGAGAACGTTGTCCTGAAGGTTGACTACGGCATTGGCGATGCTGAACGCACACACTGCCATCGCAGCAAGATGTCCACAGCAAGCCACGACTGTTCCGGAATACCACCGTCAATTGCAAACCACACTCCGAGGTCAAGTAGCAGCAGAGGTGGACACACTCCAGATGGATCTCGCACCAGCGCTCACGGCACGGAGCGAAGCACCAATTCAGCTTTGGTACAGGTCTTCGACGTACACAACCATCAGAATCACGGAGCGCCTGAGCCTGCGAGACCTTTTGAGGCCGCGCTGGCGGCACGGGATGGACAGGTCAGTCAATGCTACGCCGATTAGTCAAGCAACTCATGTTGATATCGGACATGAGACACTCACTACTTGGACCGAGTCCGTCTCGGATGCCATTGTCAACAGACAGGTCGGTTTAGACGGCATACCAGCTGTGATGGAGAACGTCAATCGGTTCTTCGGCCGAGACAATCTTCCTAGATAAGGTTGTCAGAATTTGCAACACCAGCGAGCATTCTGCTTGCATCTTCACAACATCTTCCACTGCTGTAAGAGACGTCGACTCCGATATGCGAAACCTGGTGCAACGTCGCAACATTTTGGTACATTAAGGCAGTCGGAGAAGCCCTGCAGATGGCAGATGCATGAAGCGAAACTAGGGTCGGCAACGACGCATACTCCTTCCTGTCGAACGCGACTGCTGCAAAATTTCGTCATCTCCTTGTGGGTCTATACACACGCACTGCCCTACCTCTCCGTCGGAATCGCACTGTTCTGAACAAAGATTCAAGCGTTGGACAATCAGACGATGCCTAGTGCAAGCATCGTTACGGGCCGCATCAAGAGCTTGGACTGTTCAATAGGTCACATCACGTCGGTTTTGTTTGACGTGTTACTCTACTACCTCTGCCCTTCAAGCACTTGCCCGTATTCAAAATTGAGCCATGTTGATCCTCGTTTGCGTCTGGCCTTCCTCTCATTACCAAAGTTCGAGTGTGGCTTCGTGCACGAGCAAGGCATTTATCATGGAAAGGCGTTGAACCACTTCCGCACTCGCGCTTGTCACGGTAGGGAGTGTAACGTTTTTTCTCAAATCTCTGTCCGATTTCTCCTCTTGCAGTGGCTGGACCCTGCGAACTTCATTGTATCGGCTGGGTTATCGCCTTCACTTACGCTACACTTTCTTACCCTGCAAACATGTTCACAAGAACGAGCCGGTCGAGCCTTGTCAACCAGGCCGATAAAACGACAGATCTGGTTGTGCAGCCGAACTCTCGGCCAATTTCGCCGGAGCAACCTGCAGCTGGAGTGGCAGGCATTTATGCAGATTTTGTTCTGGTTGAAGCCAAGTGTATCAACATTGAAAACACCTAAGCGTCAGCCACACAGGAGGCTGGATTTCTCTTCATCGGACGCTTCTACATGAGCACCGTGATTGTCTGCTGGCTTCGCAACATCCGTCTGCCGGATTCCACACGGTCGCCTCCCCCGACCTTCGCGCACCAAACCGCCAGAAGATGATGGTGATGTCGACGATGCCATACTGACCTACGAGACCCCTAGTCCTCCACATCCTCGCAACCCTTCCCTCTCACCACCGCCGCGGCGCCGGCGCGCTCCTCCTCCGCGAAGGCCTGGAGCGCGCCGACAACGAGGGCATTGAGGCCTATCTGGAGGCGTCGAAGATGGGCAAGCCACTGTATGAGCGGTTCGGCTTCGAGACGGTCAAGGAGCTGCGCATCGACACGGCGCTGTATGGCGGCGAGGGCGTCGATGTGCATACGTGCATGATTAGGCAGCCGCAGGCGATGGACACGGGAGGAAGTTAGAGGAGGGGGAGGTGGGCGATATAGAGAACGGTTATCTGGTTTGGGGTTGGGTGTGTGTGCAGCATCAGAACAGACGGCGGGCTGCATAGCACCGACATCGTCATCATGAATCTGCAGCGTTTACAAGATCATGGCTTGGTGTGAAGTCGCCACTGAATGGCATGTTGTGCCATGCAAGACTGCCTTCTTAAGGAATGTAGGCACTTCGCCGTACGAGGGGTAATTTGTTCCGCTAGAACTCTTATTGTGTTCCGCTTTTGGCCTGCTATCCGAACAATGACTCGATGTGCCCTCTCTACAGGGTTTCCTACTGGGGCATCTCAGGACTTGCGGTATTCCATCAATACTTCACAGGTGAAGACATTGCATATACCTGTTGTACACATAGCGACGTGTCAGGCGAAGCGGACGTCTTCATCTAATGTCTCTGAAATACGGCGCATGACACAAGCGGTGGAAGTTAAACGAAAGCTGATGTATAGCACAGACAGGAAGAGAACAAAGAGCAGTGAAGAAGAACAGCGGACGAAATAGTGGACAACAGAACGATGCAAGCCAGCCGAAGAGAGAAGAGCGGAGTAAGTAGAACCCAAATCTGAGGAATGGAAAGACGCAATGTGAAGCACGCCATATCTGCGCTTGGATCGGCCTACTTCAGCCTTACCCGTCTCTAGTTGGGCACTGGCTTGCCGCAGCCATAGCCATTGCTGTTCGGGAACGTGTGGCACACATACGGTGACGCGGAATGAGGCTTCGGCGAGAAATTCGCCGGCTGTGCCGGCGGAGCCGTGGTCTTGGGGGACGGAGCCGGAGCAGCAGGCTGTGGTACCGGCGCAGAGGCAAGCGGGGCCAGAGCGGCAGATGCGCGGCCGTATGGCAGCAGTGGAGCTGGGCGGTTGGCAGCCGCTGGACACTTGCCCTGCGAGCAGAGGTAGGTGTTGAAGACGTCGACGGCGTTGCTGGGCTGGGCGTCGCGTGCCTCAATCATGGTCACGGAGGTCACGGTGGCGACGCTGGTGGGGAGGACCGCGGCGGAGACCATCTGGCCGGCTAGGACGGCGAGGAGGACATTGGTGAGTTGCATTGCTGGATCGTGATGTGGGATATAGACAAATAGTTGTTGGAAGGGTTGTAAGGTGTTGGTGTGGGTGCGAAAGACGTAATGTGATTCAGATGTGTGAGATATCGGACTCCACCGACCGAAAACTGCATGATATATGCTTCATGCGACTATTGAGTACCCAATTGGGGCTCGGATGAGCTGTAGTTGATCCCGAGGTTGGCATGTCCGTCTCGGCTTTGTCCCTATGCAAGAGATGAGTTGATGAGATGTGACACAGGCTTTGTCAGTGCACAAATCACCAAGGCAGTCTTTGTCTCTGGTGATTCTCATAACAGAGCATCTCACGACCGGTCCGGGTCTCAATAGCAAGACCAATGCGTTCGATGGCAACGGCAGTGACCTGAATGTGATGGAAAGAGATGAGTGCGAGTCGTAGAACCAGATTTGCTTTGTGCTATTTGGGTACAAGTGGTTTACGACGCCAAAAAGAGGACTGAAGAGCAGTAATTGCAAGATGAGGTGCATGGAAATGAAAGAAATTCAAAGGAGGCCTTGAAGATAGTCCAATCTATGGGCGCAAAGTGCATTCTAGTAGCCCTGGCGAAGGACTTCTCAGGCAATCTTCAGTGTCGCTTAGTAAAAGAGACGATGTTATACTCTCGAGTATGCAAATTCATGAGCGCTCAACTGTGACTTGATGTATAGCGGATGTACGTGTTTACAGCGAAGACGCCGTGCGGTTTTGCTTTTGATCGTCGGATGTCTCGCTTGGATGAGGCTCCGGCAGCAGCCAATCAGAAAGCGACGTACTGAATGTCTAAGCTTCATCAACCGAAATCTCGCAGCAACGACAACCACCGACTCGACTCTCGACTCCCCTGCCCGCCCGCCCGACCACCGCATCGCCTCGACATCAATTGATCCTCTCTTTTGTTGTAGCCGGAAAGGCCATCACTTCGGATCACAATGTTGGCGAGGTTGCCGGCTCGGCGGCGACCGTCGCCGCGATCGGCTCGATCGCCTGGTACTACCATCTGTATGGCCGCAGTGTGCACGCCATGACACCTGCTGAAGAAGGGTGAGTTCGGACCTGGTTTTCCATCAATCGAGAGTGCCGACTCGAAGGCAACCTCGCTGCGGTCGGCGGCGGAAACACTACAGAGCTGCCTCTAATATATTCGTCGGTCTATATCATTCCGAGCAACGGGAGTCTGCTTCCTACGGCATTGCTAACCACTGTTGTCATCATCTAGTCTACATCCCACAAACTACCCTTGGGAGCACGTCAAGTTCACAAAGACCTTCGACCACCAGACGTAAGTTCCACGCCTGTCCGACGGTTACGTATACCTTGCTGATAATTGCAGCCTCCGCCGTGGTTTCCAAGTCTACAGGGAGGTCTGCGCGTCTTGTCACTCGCTTCAGCGCATCCCTTACCGAACACTCGTCGGTACCATGATGACAGTGGACGAAGCCAAGGCGCTCGCAGAAGAGAACGAGTATGACACGGAGCCAAACAACGAGGGAGAGATCGAGAAGCGCCCTGGAAAACTCTCCGACTACATTCCAAGCCCATACAAGAATGACGAGGCTGCTAGAGCTGCCAACAACGGTGCTCTGCCTCCGGATCTCAGCTTGATGGTCAAGGCCAGACACGGTGGCTGCGACTACATTTTCAGCTTGTTGACTGGTTACCCAGAGGAGCCTCCTGCTGGCGCCGTTGTCATGAGCGGCCTGAACTTCAACCCCTACTTCCCCGGTACGGGTATCGCCATGGCTCGTGTACTTTACGACGGGCTGGTCGATTACGAGGATGGCACTCCCGCCACGACGTCCCAAATGGCCAAGGATGTTGTCGAATTCCTGAATTGGGCTGCAGAGCCCGAGATGGATGAGCGCAAGAAGATGGGTTGGAAGGTCATGGCCATTGGCCTGACGCTGTTTGGGCTGAGCGTGTGGGTCAAGCGATACAAGTGGTCGACCATCAAGACACGAAAGCTGGTCTACAACCCTCCCATGTCCAAGGCAGACTTGAATCCTTCAAGCCCGCGGCCTGAGGTCAGGATGGAGTCCACCAAGAGACAGTCCTGATTGCGCGCGCGAAAATAGGGGAGAATAGATGGGGGTTGGGTTTTGAGCGGCTTGGGGAGAAGTTGAGAATTCATCGGTTACGTAGATGTACAGATTGGGGCAGAAGATAAGCGGTCGTTTTGTCAGCTTTTGTGTACTCTATGAATGCATGGCTTCAGGTCTTTTCTGCAAACCTGATTCTTGTTATGGCCCTGGATGCATCCCCAACACCAGACAGATCACCCGTCAGGATGGATGAGGGATTCCTGGTAGCTCTCGTTACACTGCCCTCTTCCACATGCTTCTGGAGCTCGAACACTGCTTTCTTTGATCGTGACAATCTCTGAGCTACTGACTACACGCCCGAGACAACGTTCCTCGTCTGAAAAACTGCACATTGCATCCTTTACCACTCTACGCCCCTCTAACATCTAGTTGGCCTAATCGACGATTCCAGAGCCCTGGACGTTGAATCGACGAAGCCCACCAACCGGATCGCACACATGCTTTGACGACAGATGCAAGACAACGCCCAATCCCAACCGTGACTCGGCCGCCAGTGCGTTCTGACCGCGGTGCTGGAGGATATCTCCTCGGTTATTTGCCCACTCGAACCCCTTGGACCGCTCAGAAGCCGGTTGTGAGATGAGGCCTGCCATCTCGAGACAGTCCCACATGCGCCGTCATCTCTCAATCTTCCAGCAGGCGTCCCTCGGCGATCTTCTGGCTTGGTCTCCAAATAGACAATTGTCCAGAGTGCCGAGATGCAGCATGAAGGCAAGCTCTTATTCTCGACCATGAACCAGCATCACACGGCGCTGGTCAGACCGCTCCTGTGGTCGCAGAGGAGAACCTCACAATGGACAAGCTCGTCCAAGAGGAGGGAAGTACTGGCAGTGGGGGCAGCAGCAGTACCGGAGCCGGCATGGTGAGCTTCTTGTTACCCACAGGTTTCTTTTCGATCATCGACTCTCGCCTACGTGATAACTGCTCCAACATCCAATTGAATCTACTCCGGGCGCGCCAGGACAGGTTCAGTAGTGCAAGCCACGTACGAAGCAGTCGCTATGAGTACACGTTGCTCGGTCTTGTCCCATCCTCTCGCTTTCCAATCTGCGATAACCTTCCGACACAGTCGGACAAAGATCCATCCTGGTTATGTTCAGTAGCGCAAGAGGCCACACGAAGCAGTCGAAGAGAAACACAGGGACACCTCACCGTCTGTCTTCGTCCGTTCAACATCTAAGTAGAAGATGGCGGTATGCTAGACGAAGTCAGCATAGGGTGCGTTGAGTACCACATGACGGATGAGAAACTGGAAAGCCACGTCTATAGAGTGTATGGAATACATTGTGTATCCCGCATAAGCCGAAGAAGAGATAGGGGCCTCGGTAACAATGAGTGCATACACGAACTCCGTCGTGAAGTCAACTCGCATGGGAGAAATACCTGTTCTCAGAGCGGGCAATCGGGCCTAGGTAGAGATCGAGTGGGTTCCTTGATTCATCAGATTTGTTTCACGTCCTACTGCTGCCATGGTTCGCTACTACCTGCAATGCTGTGTAAGGTGCTTATTCGTCGCCACAGAGACGCGCCATTGGGTTCCTTCTCAGTCAAGAGAGGCACTTATCCATCATGACTTTCAGCCGCCACGACTTCTACAGAAACCGACTTCATCGTGTGTCACGGATGTCTAATCCGGATCATCGCCTTCGCCTTGGAGTGCAGCGTAGACCATGACTTCGGCTTTCTCAGAGCCAGGCGACACAACAGAGTCAAGAAATTCACGACACCCTTCGTACAGATCCAGGAGACTTTCGTGCTCATCTACCCGTGCTTTTGCTCTGTCTTACGACGCCCCGTTCAACCCTCATCGTCGTCGTCATCAAGCTCTATGACATACTTCTCTGACAGCCCACTATGCGCGGGATTCGCAAAGTACTTCCCCTCTGGCGTGTCCTGAAATTTGCTGTGCAACTGATCCGGGTACGCGTGCTCAACGTCTCTTATCATCGCGGCGACCAAACCACCCAGTGACTGGGCCTCAGCTTCCCTCTCCTTGTTTCCCTCGTCGACCCCAAAGCTTTGGTTCGGCACCGCCCTTTTGGCTCTCGCAAACGCCACTTTGCGGTCTGTCGTAGTCCAGACACTCTCAGGATGCTTGCGGGTGATCACGGCCCAGGGGATGTTCTCCTCATGATCGAATCCCTCAACGACGTCGCGGACTTGGCAGAGGACTTCGTATTTGTCGCCGGGGAGCATATTCTTGTAGTTCTCCTCCGCCCGCTTCATGCGTCTGGACTTGTGATCCTTTCGATTCGGAATCTGTGAGGCGGCCTTCTCTCCTTTTTCGAGGCGCTCCTGCAGTCTCTTCCACTTGTACATGCACTGCAGACGACTGCGTTGGCCGCCGAGCTTCTCGCTGACGATGCTCCAGCTGAGCAAGGCCTCTGGGTTCTTGCGGTCTTCAGCGTCTGGAGCTGACGCTTGCAGTTTGCGCTGCCGCTCCTCTTCCTTCTTTAGCGCGACCAAGCACTCGTCAACAGCAGCCAGCAGATCTTTCTCCTCTTTCCCCGTCCACTCGTTCATCTTCATGTTCTTGCCACACTTGAGGTAGTTGCGCCATCGGTCCCTGCAGTCGGCACCCATCCTGCCGATCATGCCACCAATCTCCTTCCATTGATTGGGCTTCAGCTCGTACGCGTGGATCAACTCCTCGTCTTCATCCTCCGTCCATTTGCCGCGCTTCTCGTAGTTGTTCCAGCGACGACGTGCCATCTTGTAGATTGAGTCACGTCGTCTATTAGGCAGAACCGCCAGAAGTTCAAGCCAGAATTTAGAGAAATCCATGTCCTTGCTGCTTGCCTGTATCTTCTCGTTGAGTTCATGCTGAGTGAGGCCCATATCACGCCTATACTTTTCGACGTAGGAGCTCAGAAGGCTGATTTCACGCTCGTTGAAGGGCCCACGGGATGGAAGGTCTACGTCTGTAGGCAGAGCGGCAGTGACGACTGGCTTGGGGATTTTGCTCTTGCTTGGCTTATTGATTGACCTTCGAGGCTTCTGAGGAGATGGTTCCGGATTTGGTAGGGGGGGTTCTCCATACGCTTTCGACGGCAAGGCAGACGAAGAAGCGTCCTCGACGAATTCTGATTCACTGTTACTTGGTTTGGCCTTTCCAGCTGGTGCTTGACGCGATGGAGGCGGCGACGGATCCTGAGCAACCTTCGCACGCTTCGGCAACGAAGGAGACAACACCATAAATGCACTTTGACCTTGACTTTTCTCACTCTCGGAGAGTCTCAATTTGCGGGACTTGCGTGAGTGTCTGTGTGACTTTTCAAGTTTGTGTGACTTTTCGAAATCGTTGATCAAGGACTGTCCTTCAGTGGCTAGACGCTTGCGTTTCTTTGAGGAGACTTGCGTCGCGTTTTCTTGGAGAGTAGTATTCCCCTCGATGCTCTCGCTTTGTGTCTTGTGTGGGGATCGCTCCGCGTCGGATCCAGGAGGCTCGGTCGATGTAGAGACAGCATATGCTTTGCCTGTAGACTCGCAGTCTATTGTCTCTATCGAATGGTCCACCTCGCCTTGAGATCGCCTCTTTCGCTTCCTACTTTGCTTGTGTCTCTCCTTTGGAACTGTTCTCTGGACAAGTGGCAATGGGGATACAAGCGTTGTATTCTCCTTCTCGCTATCGTTATGCCGAGGTGTTGGAAGCGCATCACCAGCGGTTTTGTGACTCCACGAGAGCTTATCAGGCCCGTTCAGGAGTCCGCCGACATGCGATAGCGGTGTGTCAAACGTTGTTGTGTGCTGGGTCTTCTTACATAGTCTTTCAACACCAGCAGGACCATATCCCGGCGGGAGCAGCTGAGAGTACAAGCGTTGTGGAGGCTTGTTCGCCTCCTCACTGCTTTGGCGTGGTGCCTCTTTGACCCCCTGAGTTGATCCGGCCTCAGCTGTAGAAGATGTATGCTTCTTGTGTCTAGTTTGTTTCAGCTTCTTCCGATCCTCTTTCTTTGCCTTGTGTCTTCTCGTCTTTTCCGTGCTGTTGGATCGTTCGTTTTTCGGGGCAGTATCCTCGATGCTGTTCAGCGAAGCACCTTCAAGCACGTACTCTTGACCGCGCGTAAGGTCTCCAAGAAGCTGTGACGAAGCCGCGGCATCGTCTTGATCGGCATCGTTCGATGGAGTGGTACGACGTCTCTTCACTCGTGCGCTTGTCATGAAGGATCCGCTCCGTCGAACTTCTCTTAGGTAATCTCCAATGGCGAAAGAACCTGTGCCATCTCCCGTTTCTTGTCCATTGTGCTTCACCCCTGGACATGGCAACCCCTGCGGCTTCTTATCTGCGGATGTCTCCTCGTTTGCGACATCATCGGACTTGCGCTTCTCTTTCCGCAACCTTTTCTCCTTTGACTTCCGCTCCGCCCGTCGCGTTGGCTCGCGGTCGGGGATTCCCACAACCTTCCTCCAATCGTCAAGATCCTCCCTGGTTAGGTGGAAAGGCTCGGCGTGTTTGCGTAGTGGGACGCCTGATTTGTCTAGCACAGAGATCAGCATCATGCCTTTCGCAACAAATTCAAGACAATTGTATTGACCGGGCTGCGACTCGTGTGCGGCTGTGCTGGACGCCATCTGAGACGACGCGTTCCCTGTTACTCTGCCTTCCGAGCGGCGAGCAACAGGGTAGGACATGGCATCAGTCGCAGAACAGATTTCCAGAGCGCGTGCGCAGGGTAACCAGCCGGAACATTGGATCGGATGAATGTGGCCACACGGACAGACTAGCGCCCAAATACAGCCTCCAGTCCCCTGTCAATACAGGTAGTTGCACCATCGACAGTCAAGACGTAAATACTAGGTATGGGTATCGATTTCGTTGATCATACAGGTTGCTGCATCAACTCAATAACCTGCTCCCCACTCCCGTACACCTAAGAATGCTGCCTATTTACCAAACCATCTAGCATTGTGACCCTCCAATAACTCCCCAAGAACCAACCCCAAATCTCCAATACTTCGGAAGAACCTGCCCGCCCCACTCAATGACTGATGTACTGAAACACAGCGCTGACGTCTTTCTCCGTCGCTTCCTGTCTGAGCAACAGATCCTGAATCTTCCCCATTGGACCTTTGTCGCCCTCCTCGTTCGTGAGATGATTCCATGTACTAGTGTCGCCGTACAGCATCGCTGGCGCCTTGATCGTCTGCTTGCCTCCTTTACATCTCTTGCACTTGAACGTGTCGTGTGTATCACTGGTTGTCTCCGGCATGTACTGGAACAGCTCTCTTAGCGAATCAAGTGTAAAGTGGCGCTCCACATCTTCAGCGGAGTCGACTACACAGGAGGAGAGCGATTGTTTGTGTGATTGTCGCTGGAAGATCTTCTCTTCGATCGTGCCGGTCGCAATGAAACGGTAGACGAAGCAGTCTTTCTTCTGACCATCACGCCACACGCGCGCAAGAGCCTGTTGATCCGCTGCTGGGTTCCAATCTGGATCGAAGAGAACCAAGCGATTGGCACCGATCAGGTTGAGACCGCAGCCACCTGCCTTGGAAGACAACAAAAAGACGAATTCGGCACCCTCCGGGTCATTGAACTTGTCAACCAGTTTTTGTCGTTTGTTGACGTTCATGGTGCCATCGAGCCGGAGACACCCGTAACCGCGGGACCGACAAAGCTTGTCAAACACGTCCAGAGTTTGCGTGTAGTTGCTGATGAGGACAATCTTGTCATTTGTATCGGCGCGAATGCGAGCGAGCATGCTGAAATAATGTCAGTATGAGAGTTCACGACGACGACGACAAAACTCACCGGTCAAGGACCATCATCTTGCCAGAGTACCAAGGCTTGACGTCTCTGTCCCTGCCTCTCGCATCCTTAGGCACATAGTCCGCTGGAAAGAACTCTTCTGAGCCGGGCAGGTCATCTGGGAGGTTGAGCAAGTCAGGATGGTTGCATAGCTTTTTCAGCATACCGATCGCTTTGAGCGGCTGGCTACCTTTGCCACGAAGTAAGCTCTTGATTTCCGGAGATTTGATGAAGTAATTGTACAGGTCTGTCTGGAACGGCGCCAGGTTACAGAAGACCACATGCTCATACTTGACGGGCAGATACTTGGAGAGAATATCGTTTGTCCTTCGAATGATGAATTTGTTGACAAGTGTAAGCAGCTCGGCCAGACGTTCGTCTCCTTTCTTTCTGTCCGCGTCTGTGCCGGCGGCATCGCGACCACGAAGAATCGGCAGCTCGAACTTTTTGCGGAAATCGTTCCTTGTACCAAGGTAGCTTGGATTCGCGAAGTTCAGGAGGGAGAAGTACTCCGAGAGATCATTCTGGATGGGGGTACCTGATAATATGACCCTCTTTTGTACGTTGAGCCCGGTCAGCGCAGTGAAAGTCTGCGATTCACCATTCTTGAGACGGTGTCCTTCATCGCACAGTAGCAGGCCAATTCTGGTGTTCTTCAACTCGTCGACGTTGAGACGGAGCGTTTCGTATGAGACGATTAACACCGGGCGTGTAACTGCTCGCCCACTTGCAATTGACCATTGACGAAGTTGCTGGGTTAACTCTTCCTTCGTAGCTTTGCCGTCGATAGCGAACGGAGTTATTGCATCTTTTCCGAGCCACTTGACTGGATATAGATAAGCTTCATGTGGCGATGTGATATAGGGTATTGCCTACCAAGCTCGTTCGCCCAGTTCCTGACTAGACTTGAAGGGCACGCGATGACACACTTCTGTATGGTCGGCTTGCCAGCCTCGGGTGATTGTTTTAATAAAGTCCACATAAGTGTGATGCACTGAAGTGTCTTGCCAAGCCCCATCTCATCCGCCATGATGCAACCTTCGGCCTTTGGATCAAGCAGGCCAGTGGTGCACCGGTACAGGAACTGTGAGAATGTCAGAGCTGCCCACAACTAACCGAACGTGTACTTCTTTACCTTGACTCCCTCGACTTGATGCGGTCTGAGTACCTTAGCCAATCTAGGATCGATTACCACAGGCACCTTCGGCCTCTCCTCGACGCTCTTCTTCAAACCCAGTATATCTGCCAAGCTCCGATGCATTATAGGTACATCCAGCTTTGGCACCTCCTTATCCTCGGCTTTCTTCTCAACCTCTTCCTCTGACGTGGGCTTGCCATCGACCGTAGGATCAAATAGCACAATCGCGAATTCTCCGCTTGGATCATGTAACGGCTTTGCGACAAACGCCGCCCCTCTCCGCAGGCCTAGCAATGGTGGCGGGCGGCATGCATTGTACGCCTCGAGGTTCTTGTTAATGAGAGGCACGGCAAATCGCGAACGGAAAGCGGTTTCTTTGTCCTTCGCTTTGAAGACCGGGAACTTGTTGATGTCTCGAGTTGCGAGTGCGAGTCGGTCATCATTCGTATAGGCCTTGTCTCCATCCTCCTCTTCGCCATCAGCACCCTTGTAGTTGACTTTACGCTTCTTTCTCGCTGGTTTCTCGGACGCTCGTGTAGGTGTTGCTGAGCCAGGACAGCGGAATGGTTTGATGAGACGGTCGACAGATTGAGGGGTGCCACCGACGTACAGTCTTGAGCGTTTGGAAGCTGACGGGGCGATATTCTCCTTG
>NAJN01000664.1:0-18953 GCA_005059845.1 Cryomyces minteri | reverse complement strand
AGTTTGCTACATTCGGAGAAGTCCACGACTCCATCAAGTAGCTACTCGTCACCACCTCCTTCACCACCTCCACCCGCAGAGGAAGAGTCGTCTCAATCTCTAGCTGGTGAACTGGGTCCGTCCACCTCGACTTCCTCGCAGCCTCTGTCTGATGAGCCTGCAGTACCCAGTCCAAGCTCCCCACGGTCTTTGTTCGAGCCACCAGGATCACTTCCAACCCCCTCCAACTCGCATCCGCACGCATTGAATCCAGACCTGCCATCTGTTCGAGAAGGACAACGATGGCAGCTTGCTCGACGGTTTTCCCAGGTGATGGACGACCTGTCTACGAAGGCAGCGATCGCATCTCAGCGATTGAACAACTACACCGGCACGGACTACTCCGGCATTGAAGCGCTGCGTACGGAGATCAAGGATCAGGAACAATTGGTCAAAGCTGCCCGTGCTGCCGTCACTCATGCAAAAGAAGCATACGCTGCAGCACACGCCCAACAAGCGTCCTCACAGAAGGAAGTGGTTGGTCTCCTGGAGCGAAAGCATTCCTGGTCCGCTGGGGATCTGGAGAGATACATGTCACTCATTCGATCTGAGCATCACAACGAGCAGGCCGTACAAGCTGCCAAGGACGAGTTGGCAGATACAGAAAGAGCCTTGGAGGATGCGAGAAGCAAACTCGAGAAACGGGAAAGAGCCCAGTACCATGAAGAGCAGATATGGAGCGATACCATCAGAAGGAACAGCACGTGGGTTACGTTCGGATTGATGGGAGTGAACATATTCCTACTTCTGGCGAATCTCGTAGTCTTTGAACCTTGGAGGAGGAGGAAGATTGTCAGGGAAGTACGAACTGCACTCGAAGAAAAGACTTTTGCGACCGCTGTGCCAATTTCGCCCACTTTGGAGAAGGAGCTTGACGAGGTTATTGTGCCCAATATCGTTGCGCTAGAGAGCTCGGAACAGCAAAGTGGGGAGATTACTTTGCCTGTGGAGAAGAAGAACGAAGCGACCATGGCTGAAGCCCCGGCGATTGTCCTGGAAGACACCGCCAGGGCCGATCTACTACCTGCTGGTGAACAAAATCCGCTAGAGAGACTCGTAGCAGAGACAGAGCAGTCGGTGCCTGGAGAGTTGTCGACAGCGAACTCACGCCTAGCGTCCGTCGACGAACAAAGTCCGCCGGAAGCATCCTGGAGAGGCAAGCTGAAGCTCCAGATCGCCACGTGTAGAGCCTACCTACACGACCTCTTCAGCGAACGCGAGATTTCACTTCGGAGGGTTGAGATCACGACCATAGCTCTAGAAGGTGCAGCCGCGGGCGTGGCGTTCATGGGCCTACTTATTGTCCTCCTTCGACCGAGATGAAACAATGGTAATTTACTGTAGATCATCACTTGTAGCATACCGTGTGCGAGAATTCACCTCTGCGACACGTCAGGAATGGCTTTGACGCCCTTTGTTGTCGGAACTCTATCTCTTCCCCAGAAACCATTCAAGCAACGCTGTGTTGACCATGTGCGTCCATGACCCCAACACCAAATGGCGGTGCAACCAAACTGCTTGACCATCAACTACACACTCTTTGCATTCCGTCTTGCTTCAGGACGGAAGCAAAGAGACGCGTTTGGCGGGTCGCTTCTTCGCAGTAGCTTCCGGACATCTGCCGCTGGACAATTTCACATGTGAGATACGGTACGGTAGCGCACCGCAATGTCGATGTCTGGTCGACTTCGCGAATTACTGTAATTCCTACTCTACAACGGCTCTGGGTTCCTCTTCCGCCAAACGTCTCCACACACTATGTCTGTCGAACAGCTCACAACGATCTCTCCGATTACCAACAAACCCATCGTCCAACGCCAAGGCCTCTCCGATGCCGACATCACAGCTCTCCCACGTGCAGCAACGGCAGCATTCAATGCCTTCCGGAAGACGTCCCTAGCAGAGCGCCAGACCATTGTCAAGCAGGCTCTGCAACTTCTCGAGCAGAAGAAAGATGAGCTGGCCAAAGAGCTTACCGAGCAGATGGGTCGTCCCATTGCATATACAGGGAAGGAAATCACCACTGCAGTGGCCAGAGGAAAATATCTTCTTAAAGTCAGCGGCGATGCTTTGAGTGACACCGATGGCGAGAAAGAGCAAGGATACAAGAGATTCATCAAAAAAGTACCAGTCGGGCCTGTCTTGGTCCTCTTTGCTTGGAACGTAAGTGCAACATGATGCCTGCAGGTCACGCTACTGACCCATCTGTCTTGCAGTACCCATACCTGATCTTAGTCAACTCAATTATTCCCGCTCTTCTTGCTGGCAATTCTGTCATTCTAAAACCGTCCCCCCAGACACCCACAGTTGTCGAACAAGTTCACAGGATCTTCAAGGAAGTTGGTTTGCCGCAGAATGTCATGCAATACTTCCACTGTGGTTCCTTCCAGAAGATAGAGAGGATGGTCAAGAATCCTCAGATCAAGCTCGTGTGTTTTACTGGCTCTGTGGCGGGGGGCCTCGCAGTACAGCAGGCAGCAAGTGGGAGAATAGAGGTCCGCGTCGGACTGGAGCTGGGTGGAAAAGACCCCGCCTATATAAGGCCAGATGTGGATGTCAAGTGGGCAGCAGAGGAGATAGTAGATGGCGCGATATTCAACTCCGGTCAAAGCTGTTGCAGCATCGAGAGAGTCTACGTTCACGAGAGTATCCACGACAAGTTCGTGTCAGCAGTACAGGAGGTGCTGAAAGGCTACAAAATGGGCGATCCGTTCGATTTGGACACTAACATTGGCCCCGTGGTCTCGAAGAGAGCTGCGCAATTGATACAACAACATATCTCGGAGGCTTGTCAGCGAGGTGCAACCAATGCTACGCCGGATAACCACTCCTTCAAGTCGCCTCCGTCCGATGGGAACTACGTGGCTCCGACGCTTCTAACGAATTGCACGCACGAGATGGCTGTGATGGTAGAGGAAACCTTCGGGCCGGTAATTCCAGTTATGAAAGTGAAAGACGACGAGGAAGCCGTCAAATGGATGAACGACTGTGAGTTTGGACTGACCGCCAGCATCTGGACCAAGGAAGTAGAGGAAGGTCAAAAGCTTGCAGACGATGTTGAGGCCGGTACTGTGTTTGTCAACCGATGCGATTACCCAAGCCCGGATCTTGCGTGGGTGGGATGGAAGAACTCGGGAAAAGGTCAGACATTGAGCAGGTTTGGCTTCGACCAGTTTGTCAAGTTGAAGAGCTACCACTTCAGGGATTGTCCCAAGTAGCGTAGTTGGCTGTCTAGGCACGCGCACGACGCAAGACCAGGCGACCGATGAATGAGGGGGGATGTTTGGAGCACCTGTGCATTATCTGTTACGATGCAGCTGGCCTGGGTAAGCAAGGTCGATCGTGTCGCGTATGCGCCATTGCATAGCTTGTGTATTGCCAACCCACGCAGATGCGGTCCTTTGCAGACGCTTTCAGGATATATCAGCCAGAGAAAGATGTTCAAACACTCACGTTGGACGTGGCGCAATCGCGACCGAGCAAGCTCTTATAGCAACGAGCAATCATATTCTGCCTGAGGCACTCTTCTGTACGCCTGCGACACAAGTGCAGATTAGGGACGTCTCTCGACATGCAAGGCATGTAACACAGCAGTAGCGAAGGCAACACTGAATCAGGATCGTCGAACTTCATGAAGCTCCACAGCGTAAACGACGCGTCTTCATCGACTCACTCTTCGGCTCTCGCCAAACCTTGAGGTACATGTATATCAATATAAAAAGAAGACTACGGTACCAACTACAGTGCCAAGGCACCACATTGGACATTGGGTGTTGCACCGACAACTGCTCTAGCGAGAATACGACAGTGTGGTCTGACCGAACTTCCGTGTCAGCATTCTTCGATTCCGTCTCCTTGTCTCGCTTCACGTTTCAGGCGACAGAATTGCGCGAATTTCGGACAGGCACTTCTCAGAGGCAAGGAATGAGACTGCTCACGTGGCGACTCATCTCCATGGGATTCTTTAATCTCTTGAAGCTCAACAGCAACCGACCTCATGCACGTATATATCTACAGCATCCAAGACACACTGTACCTGCGTCCCGTCATCGAGCCATCTGAACAATCAATCGGTTTGATCCTTTCAATTGTTCTTCCTTTTGCATAGCGGCTTTGTGCTTCTTTAGAACTTCGTTCGTTCTCGTTACGCAAGCGTCGTCCTTGATTGTTCTGTCGTTTATTGCTCCTTTGTTCAGACCAGTTGAGCGCCTTCAACACACCCGTTCTGCACAGCGTTTCTGCAAACCGTTGCAGATATCGACCATGCCGTTTCTCGAACGTGTCAAGGGATGGATTGTTCACGTCCTAGCGTGCTGCGACAAGAGAGAGGAGGAAGAGCGACCTCTACAGATTGTAAGCGTATGAGACCGCTTCTCTGTCAGGCTTCCATTGACAACATCTAGGGTCATCCAACAGACTTCCGCAGAGAAGATATCTCGATGGTCGGGCTTACCAATGCGCAGTGTGTCTCCCTCTTCGCCCTGTTCCATCAGCCGTCTCCCATCTCGATCTGTTACACACACTGACTCTCCGTATTCACTACGCTGACGCTTCCCATAGACTGGCTTTCATACGCGAGAAGGCAGTGCTCGACGCCAGCCGTATGGATCTTCAACCCAACCCCCTTGCATCCCATCCCTCCCACCTCTCTCAGCCGTCCAGATGGGTCAAGGAGCACAGCCGCAAGATTAGCAATTCGCTCCGCAACGGGTACACTGCAGTGTCGCCCATTGACTCGACGAGCTACACCCCCAAAGGCAGCAAAATCATGCTCGTGAACCACAGCAGCAGAAAGGGTTTCGGCGAATCCGTCGATTCTCACGTTGAGTGGCAGTGGGAGCGATATGCCAGAAGCCGAGAAGGGAGTGGAGACGAATCGTCACACGAGCGTCTGAACGAGACAGCACGGCAGCCGCCCTCTGACGCCGGCCAAGGGCGTCGGAGCTGCTCGATTGAACCGGCAGATCGGCGGAGGAAGACGAAGAAGAAGAGCAAGGGCTTCGCCAGGAAGACTCTTCACTTCGGACTAGGGGATGGTATCTAGGGGCATCCACAATACAATACAATAAATGTATCATTATACCAAAGGAATCAACGAAGAGCAGCTCTCGACCGCTCAGACTACACAGTAGGTAGCGCTGAAGTAGTCTGTCCCCTACTTCTTCCGTGAGTGCTTGTTCGTCGAACGCGTTCATCTCGCCACCTCTTCCATCTCTCCCTGATTGAGCGCTCTCTCCAGCTTCTCATCAACCTTCTCCTTGTCAAGCACACCGTCTTGCCTCTTCCAAAACTGCCTCTCAAAGACAGCTCTGTTCAACTTCCCGCTCTGGCCACTACTACCGCCACTGTTTGATACGCCATCGTTCGAGCTCTTCCGAGACGACATGCCCGAGCTGGGCCGGTGATGTCTGATGAACGTCCGCAGACTCGGCAAACATACCGCGATCAGACTAGCGACGATCTCTACCAATGCCCACACGTCGATGGTGTGCGTGATACGGGGACGTTCTGCACCAGTTTCAGACACACGAACCGCGCCAGCGCGGCGATGATCGACACGCTGCCCATGAGAAAGACGAACAGCAGGCCGGAAACCTCGAACTTGCCGAGCCGCACAGCGGCGAGAGAGGCGATGGGGACACTCAGGATCATGAGATCCGTGGCCACGTTAGTGAAGGTCGAGATAGTGACAGAGGCAATGCTGTGGACGGCGGAGCAGAGCTCGCCATCGACGGTCCAGCTGTTGGAGATGGGGTTGCACCACAGTGTCAGCAGCAGCATGTGCAGCAGGAATGTGGCGCTGGCGAAAGCCGTGGTGAAGTAGAGGAGCATGCGGGTTTTGGTTGACGCCGTCGGCAGGAAGAGGTCGAAGTACAGTGCGATGAAGGCGGCCTTGCTGAGCCACAGGCTGATGTAGATGAAATAAAGGGAGATGTACGACACATGCAGCAGGTGGGCGGCCATGTTGTACACGACGCCGTAGTAGAGCTGCCCTGTGGGCATGTGGATGTACTTGTGCCGCTCGTTGTTCTTCCACGTGTTGATGCAGACGAGCACAAGCCCGGAGAGCCAGGAGCCGACGACGAATATGTCGGACAGGTTGGCGGAGAGGCTGCGGGCCCGGAGGCGACGTCGCAGGGAGAGACGCAGAACGACGAAGAAGAGGGCGAGCGTCATCAAAGTCCAGTCCAAAGCTATGAAGCCCGCTACAGCACTATCAGGTATGACGTCTTTTCTAGGTTGGTCGTGTGGAAGTACCTACGAAGAGGTAGATGGATGTCGGTATACACCATGATGGCGGACCACGAGCTGTTAGATCCCTACTGTTGCGACCGATAGATAGCTGTCACACGGGCCGAAGAACCGATTTCATGTTCGAGATCGCAATACGCGTTCTTCCAGAAATCAAATCCATGGTGCGAACAGGTGACACTAACGTACCCACTATATACAGGTTGTTGCTTCAATGCCGTGCGATGCGTGTACGCTCCCGACCGAAGCATTGACTGTAGTCAGCAGTCCTAAGCCGAGCAAGATGCGTCGGTGTGCAGGACGTTTGGTCCATATGGAGCGGTATTGCTGCATGTCAGCATAGTTGAGAGATATTCGTTGTCGTCCCGCCGCACAGGTTTGGAGCCTGTTTGGTGGTGGTACGATGAGGTATGAAGCGAGCCGCTTACGTGATGCATATCTTCAGCCCTGGGCTTGCTCGACATAGTATAGCGAATGAGGCTGATGGCCGTCTGGATTTCTTCGATGTATATCGTGATGACCGTGCGATGCTTCAAGGCTTGCCATGGGTGTGCTGACGCATAGGCTTTCCTTTAGTGACAGTTCAACATTTGCTCTTCTTCAAGTCTGCTAAAGCCGTTCGACATTCGACCTTCTTTAGCCAGAAACCAACAATGTCAGTCGCGCCACCGTACAGACAACACAACGGGTCTGGACCATCGTACAGATAACATAGCGGGTCTGGATGCGTGTTGTTGGGTACACTCAAGAAGGAGACGACCCTGGTGACGCCCCTTTGAAACAGAAAGCCAGTGACAAAATTGGGTATCTCAAAGGAAAGACACTACGACTACTTCCAAGCAATTCATTCATAGAGGTCGTTGATGTCTCGGATCATGTCTTTTACAGCAGATCCTCCTTCACAGTCTTTCCACTGGCCGCCATCTCGAATGCAACGGATCTTGTTGTCCAAGCGTATCTGCACGCATTAGTTCCCGACGTGTAATATGACGGCGACAAAGATAGTATACTGACTGTGCAACTCTTGGTGACATTCGAATTCCGACTCCTCTCAACACTGTCCCTTAGCAATTTGATGCCAGTCTCTCCATCGTCCTCGCTCATGCAGTGGTTCAGCTTTCCAAAATCTAGGCCGTGTTCCAGCGCACAATCCATGACCAATTCCTTCCGCGGTATATCCTCGAACTCGCGAGTGAGACACATGGTAAACCCGAGATAGATCTTTGGGTCTGGGTACAGGGAAGCGGCGCACAGCTCCAGGATGTTGCCTAAGCACTCGGTCTGACCGTGCATGCATTCGATACCGTCATCGTGTTCAGTAACTCTAGGCACTGCTCAGTAGACTCCCGGGGTCATGTAAAGGTGTGTACTGACCTGCCGATGTACGACAGCTTGAAGTCGACCTTGCCGGAAACTTGCTGCATCGTTGGGACTACAAGAGACTCTAGGCAAACTTTGGCATCTGGACATTTTGACATGATATGCGCCTCCAGGGGAACTCTCTTCGACTTTAACGCTGTGTCGGTGGCATGTTGGGTATGAAATTGCGGTTCTCGCATTGTAACGGGCAGCGTGTAGAGGAGGCATAGGAGAACAGCCAGGACTCCGAACGTAGCACGGACGTGCCATCGTAGTCGATGTATTGAGCACACAGCTGCAGCTTCCTGGATGACACCCTGGGCCGCTTCAGCATCTCTGAGGGGTGTCTTCTCGTTCATGGTCGAGTTCGTGGTTGGGGATGGGAAGAAGATAAAGGGAAGCAGGACCGGTTGGCTTGACGGATAGCGGGAGGTCTTCCGCGTCCTCGGCGAATGCCGATGATTGGCAGAGCTCTCACAGACAACGTCTTGTCAACACGTCTTGCAAGACAACACTTAGGTGGTTGACACTGAACAGGGTAGTCGATGTTCGATTGCTACAAAGAGCTATCTGAGTGAGCGCCTCAAGCCCAAACGCGAGACTTCCGAGACGACCCCGGTCTTTTCCTAAGATACTCGAAAGCTCGACTCCTTCCTTACTCTGGATATCACAATGCTCATACCCTACTTGCTTGTGTCCAAGACGTATCGTCCTGCAATAGCACCTGCCTTCATCTTGTCGTACACGCTCTCAAGCTCTGACAGACCGACAACCTTGAACGGCGCCTTGATGAGACCGCGGCGGAAGAACTCGATTGCCTCGGCGCTGTCCTTGCGGTTGCCGACGTACGAACCACGGATGGTGACCATCTTGATGACCGTCTCGAAGACGGGTGCCTTGAGGTAAGCGCCGGCCGGTAGACCGATGCAGATGACGGTTCCCCTTGGGCGAACGTACTGTGTATCGAGTTAGCCTGTCAACTGGTCGTGAGACACTAGGAAGGGCGAGTGCTTACCTCAGCGGCCTGCTGGAATGGCTTTTCGTTCACTGCGACGAGGATGACGGCGTGAGGTCCGAGACCATCTTCTGTGGCGTTTTGCACGTCCTTGACAAGATTTTTGCTAGTTGAGAAGTCCACGAATGTGGAGGCGCCTAGCTGCTCGAGACTCATCTTCTTCTTCTCGTCGCCAGTGTCAATGGCAATAACTCTTAGACCCATAGCCTTGGCGTACTGCTGGGCGAGAGATCCCAACCCACCACCAGCACCGACGATGGCGACGGTTTGGCCTGGGCGTGCTCCTGACTCCTTGAGTCCCTTGTAGACGGTGATACCGGCGCACAGCACTGGGGCTACGGCATCCAGGGGAATGTCCTTGTGTAGGCGGGCGACGTGTGCGGCTTTGGCAATGCAGTATTGCTGGAAGGTACCGTCGACAGTGTAACCGGAGAGCAGGGCGTGAGGGCATAGAGGTTCGTCGGACTGCTGGCAGAAGCTGCAGGCAAGGCAACTTCCATTGATCCACTGGAAGAGAATGTCAGTCATGGTCCAACGTTTAAGTTTAGTATCAAGTGACTCACCTTGACACCGGCGTGGTCACCGATCTCGATGTCTTTGACCAGATCACCCTTCGCAACGACGACACCAGCACCCTCGTGGCCACCGACGAGTGGTAGCTTTGTGGGAAGGGGCCAGTCGCCGTTGACGGCGTGCAGGTCGGTGTGGCACACTCCCGAGAACTTGATGTTCACCAAAACCTCATCTGGGCCAGGCTGCTGAACGTCGATCTCCTTGAACTCAACTGGGCCACCGGTCTTCTCGATGACCTGCGCCATCTGCTTCTTTGGTACGTTCTGTGCCATTTTGAATGTGACGGTTTGGTTTTATCTGCTTGAATGGGTGTTCTGTTTGTTGTGAGGATGGGACAGGGAAGTGGACTGAGACGAGAGATGCAGATGCGACCAGGCAGTCTTATGTAGATGAAGAGGAGAGGATCGATCGATCAGCTCCATCTCACGGGCCCACAAACGTCCAAGGGAATGAGGGGCAAGGCGCAGAGCGGGCAGAAGGTCAATGGTCCAAAGGGTGTCAGCCATGATGGTGCATATCGCTCTGGGACAGCCATCAGGGCCCGGATCTGCGGAAGGGCTTGCTACCCCCAGAAGAACGGGGAGGCAGCACTGGTCTCTGGTGACAATTGCGGAAGCAGACATGAGGCAGGGACGCGTCGAGGGGACTTGCTTGCGCGCCTGGCAGGTTTACGGCTCCAAGCTACGGCAGCTGGGTCGCAGGACGAGACTCTGGATTCGCTGAGACGGCCACTCGGATCCATGGAGACCGTCCAGATCTACTAAGGTCTTGTTCACGAGTACCTACCGCTCCGCCTTTAGCGGCGAAGCTGTGAAGATGAAGATGCGGGGAAAGGTGGAAAGGACGCTCAGGTGGCACCCGGGTGCATGGCAGTTCCCTCGAGTTGGACATGAGTCGAGCCGGGGGCGAGCGTGGAGTCGGGAGCAGCTCTACGATGGCACGGCATGAGGTGGTATCGACACGATACGATTGTCTGGTCAGGTGTGCGAGGGGATCCTTGGTTGCCAGGTCGGACGTTGGGAGATTGCGGAAGACTCGGTCGAACGCAGCAGCTGCTGTTGCTTGTGACGCTCGACGCTCGACGCTCGACGCTCGACGCGCTCGACCCTCGACGCTCGCTGGCCGCCGCGACGGCGGGCCATCTCAGCGCGTCTGGGGAAAGCTAGCGAGCATTGGGGAGTCGTCCGAACGGGATTGCGGATGCTACATTCGACGCGGGCAGACCGGCGCCTTCTGGAGATGTCTCCTTCGAGCCGATGCCTGCTTGCAATGAGCTAGCTGTGCTCGTGCATGACAGCTGCTGCTAGCATCCGGCCACCGAACGGCGCACGAAGCCAGGTAGGTCAGGCCGAACAGCTGTGAGAAGTGGGAAGAGTGCAGCGCACGTCCCAGATCCAGAGAGCCTGAGCGAATCGACGCAACTTGAGGGGTGGTGGGGGATGGTGGAGGGGCGAGGTGGGGAGAGGGGACCGGCAGCTGCTCCGCCCGAAGCTGGACCCTGATCCATCAGGCAGCCTTGTTTCGCATGTGGATGTTTTGGAGATCGGTCCAGACTGAGGCACCTCCCATTACCTTAGGCTCTCTTCACGTTATCACCAACTTTCCTTAGATTGAAACATCCTGAGCCGCTGCCAAAGTGGTGCAGCACTTGCCCACCCCGACTCAAGGACCAAGTCAGGCACTGACTGAAGGGCGACAGCGGGGTGGTATTGGACGGCCGGCTGGTTCTGTATATCTCGAGCTCAAAAGATTAGATGGCATCGACAGCTCCGAACTGAACCGTGGAATAAGGGACTGGCGACAGCCAGGCACTTCACCATTCGGAAATAACAAGTCTATGGTCCAGAACAAGGAACCACGGGAGACGAGGATTACTAGCTAGCCCCACAGCTTTCTGGAGCCACCTTTCAAAAAGCCCGTGGCATCTAGCCGAGACAATCGACAAGGACAAGCGGCACAGTATTCAGGATTGTTGATAGGGACAGGTAGCATGCTCTTCAGAACTGGAGTCAACTGCGCTCCAGACTCGACTCGGAAGAAGGATCAACCCGTGGTTGTCATTACTAATTAGCCAGTCTATAGAGGAACTAAAGAACACGCTCGCTGTGGTATCTTCGAGAGTCAAAAGCATAGTCGAAGTGTCTCGACCTGCCCCAAAGGAAAAAGAAAGAAGTCGAATGAAAGCCGGAGGAGCTAGAGCCCTTGGGCAACGGGAAGAGCACGACCGGCATGGACGAAGCCTGAAGCAGCCGCTGAGCGCTCATAGAAGAGAAGAATGAAGCCATCAATAGTAGACTTTGGGCTCCCAAATAGGAGGCCGTCCACCCTCGGCATCCCAAGTGATCCTGTTCTTTTCATCGAAGAAAGCCCCTTCATCGGTGATGGGAATGACCTTGCTGGTGTCGTTGACCTCTTGTCTAGACACGCCAGCGGCGTCGCGAGGAATCCACAGAAGCGGAGTTCGCGACTTGATAGCAGGATTGAAATAGGCATCGCGCTCGATCTCGGGCTCGTATTGGACCACAACATCCTTCGGTACAAGGCGGCGCATGGTTGCGTAGTCTGTGTAGACATCGGGGCGCAAGAACTTGGTGAGGAAGTTCGGCTTCTTGTGCGGGGCTGGCCCAAGGCCTTCGGCGTCAGCGCCATGGGTCCTGGCATTTTGCACGCCTAGGTGTTCCTTTCTGTAGCCAGACTCGTCATCGACCAGAGTGCCGGTCTCACCGCCGTTCTCGATGTCAAGAAGGCGTCGCTCTTCAGCATCAAGACTTTTCGGTAGGTACTTCATCAAGGGGTCGATCGCCGCGTTCAGGGAGATGTGATAAAGAGCTGTGAACACCAAGAGAACGATCATCAAGATCAGTGGTCCGATGGCGCCTGGAGTGCCAGCTTTGATGGCAAAGAGACCGATCAAGCAGAGCTCTGCTACGTACAGTCCGACGAAGAGCTGCTGGAGTGCGCGCGGATACACCAAACCTTTGGTGTCGATGTTGGCGTTGGAGACGAAGAGCAGGTTGTAACGGTAGGCGAAGTAGAAGAACCAAAGTCCAATTGCAGCGAACGCGAGAACCAACGGGGCGATGCAAGCGTAACAGATGGCTGAGTTTTGTCAATGCGTGAATTGCTTTTGGTGGCGTGAACGGGAACATACCGATGACGAACAAGTTCGTGTAGATTGGAAACACGGTTCCCCAGCCGACGCCAGACAGCTGCACCCATCGCTTGTACATCTTTCGCGGAGTCTTGTCCAGCAACTTGCCAAGTACGAAGAAGACGATCAAACCAACTAGTCCAACGAGCAAGCTGGATACTACACCGAGCCCTTGCAGTACAAAGTAGGCCAGATAAAAGTTCGAGGCTTTGGGAATCTGTTGCGCAAGCAGGGTCGTGACACTCGTCGGGTTGCTGATGATGGTGTTCACTGACGCAGAGGCTGCAGAGCCGAGCGTGGCAACGAGGAAAACCTGGACGACTTGGAATCCAAAGTACGAGTTTTGTACGGTCAGCTCAACAGCTGAGAGGGACGGGTCACCACCAAGTTTTGCCGATACTGTAGCCCTTGTTAGCACGGCTGACGACCTGTGAGTTAATGGTTGGTTGGCTTACATCGCAGGACGATTGGCAGCAATGCCATCAAGACAGCTAAGAGGATGGTTGGCAGGAGTCCGGTAACGACACCCAGAATGACCGACGGTATCTTGTTGAGAAAGCTCAGCCATGGAAGCAGGCCGATGAGGGCATTGATGTTCGAGATGGAAGCAACCACGGCGACTGGAATGGACCAGAAGATTATCAGTGCCACCACGAATGATGTGGTGACGATTACTCGGATGACTCGCTCCCACCACTTGATGCGTAGGTTCTTCCAGATGACTTCCTCGGGGCTGATGCCGGTGTACCGCGGGGCCATGTGCAGCACCTGGTGGTGAGTCAAACTCTGGTATGCAGCTTGGGCGTCCGAGAGAGTCTCGAACTCAACGAAGACTGAGTTCAGATACTTTGCGTCGCCGGCACGATGCTCAGCCTGGAGTTTGTCGACCTTAGGAATCAACTTCTGCAGTTCATTGCGAGACCAGTCGATGGTGTCGACCTTCTTCCCTATCAATGGCTTCAATCGATGGGTGGGCCTCTGTTTTGGTTTGATGTAGCGAGCGGCCATGGATCCTGATGCGGCGTTTGGCCCAATCACCGCTTCTCCTGAATCGTGACGAGCACCGCCCTTCTTCTCCTCTTTCACGCGTGCAACGTTTGCAAGCTTGATCAGTTTGGTCTCTGCAGCCTCGAGCTTCATTGCAACCTTGTCCCTCTCCTCGACCAGGTCCTCAAGATCCTTGACATCGCTGACAATCCAAATGCGTCTGACCGAAGAGCCTAGCATGCGGCGAAGTTTGGTCTCATTCATGTAATCTGCCGGAACAGAAGTGAACAGAACCGTACGCGAGGAAAGCCGACTGGAGTAGTAGGGAGACATCAGGTATGCCTGGCGAAGATTGATGAAGAATATGCTCTCCCTAGTGATCATGAACATGACAAATCCTTGTGAGTGAATTAGTGTCGTACTCTCAGAGGGTTTCCTCCCAATCTGCTGTACGGGACTCACCAAAGAAGAGATATGCACACCCGGCGTGCGCAAAGTACCGGTAGTAGCTGTTCGTGACGTTCCCCATGGTCAATAAGTCGAACTGCGTCTGCCCACCACCACCGGTAGCATTGACTGGAAAGAGGACAGGCCAGGTGATAAGGCAACCGACGAAACATGTCACCACAGATATCTTCAGGAGTCGCAAGAAGAGGAAGCCGTCAAGAGAGTGGTGGTTGAGCACGTAGGTATCTGGCAAGCTGAAGAAGGCTCCGAACCAGTTGAAGAGGCCCGTAGGTAGGCTCGGCGAGCGCTCACTGAAAAGTCAGACACCGGTTCCCTATATCGTCTAGGTGCCACTCACTTCTGACGGAGACTTCCAAGGAACGTTCGTGGGCGGTAGTTGCGTGGAAGCTTGGATCGCAGGATGAGGAACAGGGCGAACCAAACAAGGGCGAAGAGCAGCACTGGCACGAGCGTGGACACCACCGTAGACACGGAGTTTGAGCCCTTCTGTGCCGATCCGATATTGGGGTCGTTGCTCTGGCTCTGGATGTTGGACGCACCGTTAGCCGTGGAGTACACAGAACTGAGGACTGCCAGAGTGGATGTCGTCGCGCGTCGAGGAGGAGGCCGGGCGCGCAGCGTTGGTGGGGACACTCACAGCTTGACGAGCAACCAGCTTCGAGGCCTCCTTGACGGTGGCGTGCATCAGAGAAGCCATGATCGCGTCTCCTGGCGGTCGGCGGGGGGAGTGCGAGGGATTCTTCTCAGATGCGTTGTTGCAGGTGGGAGGGAGCTCCTGCGTGCGCACCAAGGCGAGGTATAAGAATTAGGGATTGAAGCTAGAGGAATCAGGATTCAGTAAACAAACAGGCGCTAATCTCGCCTACGACGACCCCACGCGGCCGGGCACCCTGCGACGACGCTGCGTGATGACGCCGAGAGCAGAAGGAGACTTGGGCAGCTTGGGAACGCTGAAGGGAAGGCAAGGCAAGGCAAGGCAAGGCAAGGCAAGGCAAGGTGCTTGTCGCAGGTGTCTCGGGCGGCTGAGGCTGGGCGGATTCATTCGTCGTCACTTTGATGGGCGAGGGCGGCACCAGACTCGAGGAGCACTTGCCCTCCACGGTGCTACGGCTGGAGCGGTTACGAGCCACTGACGCTCACCTTGAGGTACGTTGTTGTACGCCTGGTGTTTGTACGGCAGTCGACCTCAGCATACCGCCATCGACACGGCCCAAACACCTACTACAACTTGGATTGTGGTGCGTGAAACTTGTTTCGACTTGCAACGTTACCTACCGCGCAAAGCTGCAGAAACACGCCTCCATCTTTCCGGCGATGACGGCGTTTCCTGCTGCGACTGGCTGACGCAGCTCTCAGATTGGGTTCGATGGCCTGCAGCGCAAGCTGCAAACGCCTCCGCATCCGGGCGATCGGACCCTGCAGAAGTCTAGAAGCACGGCATCATGCACGTCACACAGAGGCCCTGCTATCTCCTTGGGAGGCCGAGAGGGCAATTGTCACATCCACATGGGTTACATGAAGCGGATACGACGAACGTGATAGATTGTGAAGTTGTGGTTGAAGAGTGGGTCGCAGTCGATTTGCACGAGGGAAATGCTATGACGGCTCCAGTACAGCACCTCTTGCCGAACCTACTGATTCCGATCCAGAGTGAGAAGTGTAATGTAGCAACTCCTTGGAGCGAGACGACGGGTATCGGGGTATAGCGCGAAAGTAAGACAAAAGAAAACACAGTGACACCTGCCAGAACAGAAGATACAGGTCTCATGTCCCAAGCTCAAGGTTCCTGGAGGACAGTCTCAGACTTCAGACGCACTCAGTGTCCCCCTCTTCACAGGCACTTGGCATCCTCTTCAGAGGTTCAGGTGTCAGGGTCATCGAGGTGCGAACTCGATCCTTCCAACATATCTTCCTTTAACCCCATGAGTACATTCCGCGCATGAACGGCTAAGATGGCGATCGCCAGGCTGTTCCAGACGTTGAAGTCGCTTCGACCGAAATCGAAGATTCCGAGCGTGTGCAGGACTGGATGGGCAGCCATTGGATCGTATCCGACGAAGGCCACGATCGAGTGCGTGATCGATACTCCATACAAGGTTGGCAGATCGCGGGTGTACTCTGATCGACTCTCCTCCTCCGACTCGTCGGTCACCGAGTTCTCCACAGATCGGTGTACCCGAAACGCGGCGCGATAGCGCATGGCAAGCCCTTCAAGCTTGGCAATCAATCGAGCTGCGAGGACGTGTCCAGATTCATTGTAGCGACCGGCTTCGATGGCGATGAGTGGAATGTTCGAGTTGACGTCCAGCTTACCGTCTCTCTCAGCCCATTTGATGTAGCTAGTGATGGCGCGACTGAGAATAGCTTCAGGGGCGCGGCCCGCAGCAATCTTGTCGCAAACCACAGGACCAAGGTCAATAAGCAGACTGAGAGCTCTGATAGCTCTGAAATCATTACCGTGAGCGGCCTTGACAAAGGCTCGACGGTCGTCGGTGGTGAAAAGCTCGTCCGGGAGGATGCCGAAGTCGATCTTCCAATTTTGTGGGAAGAGGGGTTCTTTGCCAGACATGCTGAGCTTCTGGATGAGAGCAACCTCAGCGTCAGTGAAGCCTTCTGCGCGCAGCTTGACACCCTTGATCTCTTGCTTCTCACGCTCGGCGGAAATATCAATGAACTTTTTGTCGTAGCCCTCCACTTCGTACTCCAATTCTGGCACGACAAGAGTGTCGTCAATTTCGACTTGACTGTTCCATCCCGATGCTGGCGTCGGTTGTGCCTCAAGTCCTTCTCCGTCATCCACCAACGTGTCGCCTTCCAAGTCTTCCACATCGCGATCCACGTTGATAGTCCTCCTCCTTGGTGTCTGAGATCTAGCGCTTCTCTTGTAATTCGACGAGCTCGGGGTCCAGGGTACGCGCTTGTTGGGGATGCGGTTTGCAACGGTCAGGGTCGTGCTGGGAGTAGCTATGTGCCAGTTGCGGACACGGGAATTTGGCGTCATTGGTCGACCATCTGGCGACTTTGACAGGCTTCGAGATCGACGCTTTGCTGGGATGCGAACCAGAGGTGGTAGAGGAGCCTCGAATGGCTTGGAGCGCTGCTGCTGGGTACGACGTGGTGAGACGAAGCCCCACATGCGGTCGGTGACGGCGGTGAACCAGGCCATGGTAGGTGAGGGAAGTGCGTCCGGCGTTGCAAGTGTGTTGTGAGGCGCTTCGCGAGTGTGACGTAGACTGGCTGTTGGGTCAAGTTCGAGGGGTGGTTGGCAGAGTCAAAGTGAGAGAGGTCGAAGGCTCCAGGCTCATTGTGAGAGAGGATGGTTCCGCTTTTGTACAAGAGACATGATCGTTATTGAAAGAGAACAATCAAGCCCACAATAAAGCCCGCAATAAAGTCGACAATGGCTTTGGGGCGTCGCTGCGTTACATTGTTGACTGGTGGCCTTTGTTGTTTCAGGTTTCAAGGTGATCGCATGCATCGTGAAGACGCGACGAGTTCCGAGGAGCCCGGACCTCCGCTCTCCTGCACGTCGACACGTCTCACGCGAAGAAAGCGTGGGAGCGGAGAACAGCTCAGCTCATGTTAGAGGCCGCTGCTGTCGCCTTCGAGAGGGTTGTCAGGTTTTGCAGCGTATGGAAATAGACGTCTACAACCGTAGTGTGACGTTTTCCACTGTGTGCCGTGGGCTTGAATGCGAAGGAAGGAGCGGGCGTGTCTCCGTGGGACAGGAGGCACACAGTCTGTGATGCCGGGCATGAGCATGATCGAACACGCCCACACGCAACATGTCCAGCTTCCCAATTGTCGGTCGTACACAAGCGCCAGTGTGGTAGTGGCAACGCGCAATGGCCATCAGAACCTTCCTTCGAGTCTGAAGCAGCCCATACAGAACGAGCTGTGCAAGCCTCTACGATGTGCAAGGCATGGAGAGTCAGACCTCGGAGGGTACCTGTAGACAGAAAATGCAATCCTCGACAGTAGTCCGGTCGCAGTCTGTCGAGGCGTCTCCAGGACGTCTCAGGCGACGTCGAATCGAGGCTTGAGCGGCAGACGTGATGCACGGAAGGCCGTTCGACGGACGCCGCAACGTCTTGACTTGCACACCAATTACTACCTCCTTCCTACTCACGAGAAATCTTTTACAAGTCGCGCAGACTGGACCCTCGCTAGAGCAAATGGCGACATTGGGGTGGCCAATCAGAACCCGCGCTTACACAAAACCGAGATGCCGATGAGAGGGCCCAGTTGCCTCCGAAGAACGTCGCTCCGGGGACAATTAAGCTGCCTGACTGCGCTCGACGCCATCTGAATCTCTCCTCTTCTCCCTCCCTCCTCATCTCCTCCCGCCACCGTCCTTGTCGTTGTGGCACAATCATGGCTTCTGTTCTTACTGTAGGAGAGGCTGGTCGGTTCACCCCTTCCACCCCGCAATGGACCCACCAAGCTCCTACAAGTCGAACACTTGTGCTGACGCCTTCGCTATAGTGGCCCGGATCGCGTATTTGTCCAGCGACGTCGTTGTTTCTGTTCAGCCTTCGTTAGCGATCGACTCCGAGTTCTCCAAGTTCCTGCGTGCATACTCAAGCAGCAGATCTCCGAGCGTCGTCGGCAAGGGAACCCCAGAGGTATGCGGCCCAGCATGATCTTCTGCGGAGTGGAGTGTTTACGTCTACATAGATATTACCGGTCCGGCACAATGCAGACCCACTGTTGTCTGTCTTCCAGCCAATTCGGTCTGGCAAAATCGTCTCCGTCACGACCAGCTCCTCCATCCTGGTAAAGTCGGTACCTCACCTATACAAACTCTCGCAATACCCTGTCGTCATACACGTAGCACTCCATTCGGCCGGCTATCCCGACTACTCCGACATAACCTCCATCAGACAATCTGGCTTCACATTTCTACAGTCAGAGACCCTCCAGGAATCGCAGGACCTTGCTTTGGCTGCGCACGCCTTGGCCATCAGATCCGGCAAAGGCGTCATTCACTTCTTCGACTCCTCCAACATCAACAGATACAACCCTATATTCTACGAGAACCGAGACCTGGTAAGGCAGGTATTGGACGTAGATTCTGCGAGGTTGTACCAGGCTACAAAGACCGGGGAA
>NAJN01000663.1:0-18988 GCA_005059845.1 Cryomyces minteri | reverse complement strand
TAGTGCGTTCGAGATAGACCCGTACGAACGTCTTCGCGCCGTACCGCTTGACATCTGGATTTGAGGTAGTAAATGTCGGTAGAGAAGACACCGAGTCGGACGGCGCTAACGAGGACGAGGATATATTGGAACTCATGACCAGTGGGATAACATGTAAACAGGCAAGAACGAAATGTACAATTGCAGAAATGCAGAGTTTTCAGATACAATGCACGGACCTTAACACCATGATACCTATACGGGGCTATACGAGAGTATGATCACATCATATCATATCATACCATATCATAGAGCGGGTCAAATGATATGATTCTATGATATGATATGATCCTATGATGATCATACTATGATATGATTGGCAGCACTGCGCAGCACGACCCAGCAGAACTTTCAGCCCGACTTCACCTGTTCCAATGGCCGTAACTCGGAGCAAAAATAGTTTTCAGATCAAGCGTTTACCGCCAGGAACGACGAGCGCAATTCATAGGTGAGATACAAGAATTGGCGCGTAAGGCCAAGTGGAAGCGCGATGTCTCAAAGGAGGTAATGGTCGGTCTTGCAGCCACTGAGGCTGCAGGCGGCACCATGATGCTAGGCACGATATCTTGCGCGCCAAAGCTCAAAGAAATCATCATGTTGGAAGCCGAGAAGAAAAAGAAGGAGCCGGATTCACGCTGGGCAGCTATCATTATAACAGACATCTTCCTTGGGCTGACCGTCCTCCATGGGCCCACGGACATGCCCTATCCGGAAACTGAGTAAGCGGGCAAGCCAAGTCTGTCTGTCGTGCTCGGTCGCCAGGACTGATTAAAGACAGTATTTGCCTGGTCCATGGACTCGACGGTAACGCTATGGATACCTTTACCTACAACCATCCCGAAAGCGGCCAAACTACCATGTGGCCTAGAGATCTGCTGCCAAACTGCTGTGGACTCCGGAATACTCGTATCATGACTTACGGCTACAACCCTAAGTTGTCAGACCGTCGCGATCACGCTGAGATGCGAGACTGGACGGCCGATCTGTTGAAAAAGCTAGGGTCATTTAGAGACTCCGACAACGTCAGTACCTCTCCAGAACGTCAGCAGATCGTATTCTCAGACGCTTGTAGGGGCGAAGAATGCCACTGATACTGCTGGGATATTCGTTAGGTGGACTAGTCGTGCGCGAGGTTAGTCATGCTCCCTGTTGCTCTTGCTTGCTGTCAAAGCTCACATCCGTCTATAAGGCGCTTGCCACTCTTCTTCTGTATCCCGAACAATATCCCAATATCAATGCGAAACAGTGTGGGACCGTCTTTCTTGGGACGCCCCATCGTGGTACCGAGTCTGCTGTGTGGAATCCCCTAGCGCTTGCCATTGGTGGCACTGTTGGCCTTCGGCAAGACATTGTCGATTGTCTTCGAACCTTTAGCTCTACCTTGATTTCTAGTGAACATGCATGGCAAGCTAAGCAAGGTCATACACTTGTGGAGATAGCGTGCTTCTCTGAGGCACGAGAGAGCAGAGCGGGACCCCAGCACAGGATGGCGAGTATCTCACAAGGTCTTTTTTGCTTTACTCATCAGCTGACCGCGTGACAAGATAGTGGAAAAGGCTTCCGCCGGTTTTATGGGGGTGGAAGCGGAAATGTTACATGGTACCGATCACCATACTATCTGTAAATTTGGCGACGCGGCAAATTCAAATTTCGGTAGTGTTGCTACAGCGATACTCAGCATGACGAAGAAAATCAGGGGCAAGCTTGCGCACCAAGAGATTTGGCTACCGAGATCAGAACACTACCGAGTCAGTCGCATCCCTACTCGATCAGTCAGGAGCGACACTATTAATATTACATCGGACGACTGTGTAGATGCCTGGGGAGCCTTTTCCGGTCTCACCATTCACTCCTCTCAAAAGCTTGATGTTTGGCCTTAACAGAGGTCGCAGCAAGTCAGATTTCTTCGGGAGAGACAAAGAGATTGATGAATTGAAATCAATGCTACAGGAAGGTCTGCAGTCTCGAGACTCTCAAACACCAGTCTTAGTCACGGGAACTGGCGGAGTAGGGTAGAGATAGCTCCTCGCTTGTTTGTTTTTCTCACCATCGCTTACCAAAACTGCAGAAAGACCGAGCTTACACTCCAATTTGCCCAGAAGAGTATTGAATCACAGGATCCCGATAGCAGGCCGCACGTATTCTTCTTACGTGCTAACGAAATGGCTAAAAACTATGAAACCCTCGCTGGAATTGCCGGCTTCGAGATACTGCTCCTTTCTACGAAGCGAGAGTTTCTAGAAGAGAACTGGAGATCGAAATCACTCCAAGAGAGAGGTGAAGCCTTCAAGTACTGGCTTGAAGAATCCAAGGAGCCGAAGATCGTCATCGTGGACGATGCAGACGCACTTGGTGATGGAGATGCAGCACATGATCTCTTGCCACTCAAAGCGGAGAACCTTATAATTTCAACAAGAAATCCGTTCATCCTCCCTGCGTCTCAGTCGAAGCAGCTATTAATCCCGACCATGAAGCCAGATGAAGTGACTCAGTTAATGAAAGCGGGCCTGAGGGATGGGTGTTTCGTCAGCAATGATCCTGTGAGCATGGCTGGTCTCAAAACAATCCGTGGCGTGCTCGGATATCATCCTCTCGCAGTTCAGCACGCTATAGAGACTATGAACAAAAGTCTCGCTTTCAATACCACACAGCTGCCGGTTGAATCTTTCTTGGAATCCTTTGCGAGCTCGGACCACGACTTTCGGCTGAAGTTTATAGAGGAGAAGTGGCTGCGTAATCGCCCATCAATATTGGACTGTTTTCGCACTTCGGTTCAGAGACTGCATTCGGACGATCCACATCTGTTCTCTCTATGGAACTTCGCAGGGTTCTGGTCTCCCGTGGCTGATAGTGGGGACTTCTGCCAGTTCTTTTTCAAGATCATACCGAAGAATTGGTCTCTGCTGCTTGACAAAAGGGAACAGCTCCCAGACTTTGAGTTCTTTGGCTTGGCAAATACTCCAAATGGCCGGTTTGTTCTTGGAAAATATATCCAGAAGTTGGTCGAAGTGTCATTGTTCACTGCGCCTAGCAACGGCGCGTTGAAAGAAATTCGTATTCACAAGCTCTGGATCGAATGCATTCGACAACTGGCAGGACAAGAAGGGAGACTACGGTGTATCAGATAAATCATGCTGATCTGTGACACTGTGCTTCACGCAGCGGATGCAGAAAGTACAAGCCAAGTTCAAGACGAGTTGCAGCCGTATATCGACGCCTGCTGTGAAACACTCAAGAGTTTCTCGATGAGTTTCGAGGAGGTACGCTCACCTCTCCATCATTCACGACTATCTTTGGAAAGTTATACAGCCTTCTGGAAGTTCCGAACGGTTGCACCGAACGCGGAAGCGATGAGATACTCCTCCAAAGCGAGACAGTTGAAAAGTGATTGCCGGACTCTCTCTACAGCATCGAAATCGATGCATGATTGGCCTATTCAGGACTTGCAACCTCAAAGGCAACAGCTCATGGGCATATGCAGAGGGCTGGCAGAGCTGTTCCGGAATGGCAAAGAGTCAGCACTCAGTCTTGACGATCTAAATGATCTAACGGTCGCCGTTGAAGTTTTGAAGAGCCTTCTCTTCCTTGCTCCCGAGAATCTGACTTTGAAGTCCAGGTTAACACATTTCACCACTAGAATCCACCACGAGCGCTTGAGACGACTCAGCCTTTGATTGGACTACATACTATGAATTATGAATACCCAAACTACGGTGCCAAGATAGGTGTTTCGAACGAAAAAATCGGAATGGCTATGTGGATTATCAAGTCAAGGACACTGGTATGGCCGACTGAGAGGAACACATGAAGAGTAACAACGAAACCAAGCAAGGGAAGAGAGAGCAATATCAACAGCGTGGGATGAAGCCATAGTAGCGTACCGAGAGTAGCTTCAAGTTGTTCGATGAGCAAGGACCTGCCAACGGTAGTATGCTATCTCCGACCGACGCATACTGTAATACAATACGAGTCAAATCAACAATAGAAATAATAGCTGACAGATACAACTAAATGCAACTGACGAAGTATCCTAGGCGGCACAGCTCCTACTCAGTACCCCATCAGTAGCCTCACTTTTCCAAAGATGGAAAAGAGCAAAGATGAGTATACCGAAATGATGACTAAACGTGTTCTCGACAAACAACCGTCGAAAACGTACCAAGAGCTCACCAATGAACGGCAACCACTGGAATGAGAGCCATCTGGCGAAAGGTTCACTGTCGGCAGCCTGGCCACTGCGACTTCGACAGTCGTTTCTGGCCTAAGCAGCGACTTTGCCTTCGATGCCAACAAAATCAAGCTTGAAAGCTCCACGTGCATCGGAACAAACGCTAATTCCTCTGGATGTTGACCGGCAAGTACGAAGCTGTGTGAGAGGTCTTCTTCCGGGTACTACACTGAAAAAGCGTTTTGCCATCCATTGAAGAGGTCTGCGACTGTCAATTGCAATATGTCATTGACATCTGCTGCTGTTGTCGCTCGCGTCGAAGCCTCCAGTGTTGACCTCGCCTACTTCAGACGGAACTACATCGCATGTTCTGATGTCATACAAGAGGAACAGCTACACACCCCGGTGTTAGTCAAACCCCCTGCTAGATTCAACTGTATGCAGCGTCTGTGTACACCGTGAGCACAGAAGAAAGTTAACGCCGCTGGTAGGAAGGTGATCGAAGGCTGCAGAAGCAAGACGTACAGAGAGCTCGCAAAGACAGAGCTGGCGGCACTCGAAAGACTCTTGGAGCCTCCAGACGCCTTGTTGGGAAGAACAACAAGGAGCGAAGAACTAGAAGGAGTAATTGTGTACGTGGAAGCGAGGGCTGTGAGAGGCACTCGGTTGGCCATTGCCGATCTAGAAGCGCAGCAAAGGGGCAACGGCACGCGAGATAAACACCAAAGCGAAGGCAGAGGCGAAGGCGACTCCTGCGGCAGTGGTGTCGCTTTCGTCAAGTTACGAGAAGAAGAACCCGGTGCGTTTGCCCTGCCGCTTTTGCTTGCAAAGCACACTGACACCATTCAGCAGTAGCTCCATCGTCTGAATGTAGCACCTTTGCTTGGAAGTGAGGCGTTCAGGCGTAGCAATGTCTTCAACATCCAGTCTGAGACGTCACAAAGCGCTGACGGTGCTCTCCGAGCAATAGCGATCGTAGGGAAGACCCTTGAGCTGCTCGTGGGAACGACCAAACCGTGTTGCGGGAAGACATCCTACAATCCCTGCCTTCACTCTGTCAGGCACAATCCTCGCAAGGTGGCACAATCACGGCAGGTACATACTCGCCCCATATACCGACCGCGGGGGCAAGTGACCAGAGCAATGAGACCGGCGGCGGCGCAGCGTATAGTCGCCCGATCTCGCTTTCGCTGCCCTACGTATTCTTATGGATATAGAGTGCTGCTTCTGCTGTTGGCTGCTGCTTGGAGCTCATATTCCCCTTTTACCGCAACACTATTGGGTTATTCTGTAAGCTTATGCTGTGCGTGAGAGAGCTGCAGAGAGGGGGGTTCGAGCGTTGAGGAACGAGGTGGTGCAGTCTGGGGAACTGGCGGCAGCGGTGGGAGAGGAGAACTGGAATATGGAATGTAGAGTGCGTGTAGAGTCAGCGGTTTTGGAGCAGCAGAAGCGACTACTGCGGATCCGAGTAGGAGGACGGTATTAATGCGATCGGACGGGAAGCTTTGTAAAGCGAATTACATGGCGCATGAATACTGCTCGTAAGTAACAAAAATGCTAGTGATAGGCAATACAAAGCTAATACAATTTGACGAAAATGTGCCCCACTATGTATACCACAATCTCGCATCCCTTCAGCCAGCCACCGCCGGAAACCCTCTACTTGGACAACAGCGTCGACCTCAGCGCATTCCCGCTCTTGATGAACAGCGTAAACACGATCCCAATCCCGGTCAAAAACACACCCGTGCGCGCATTCGCCATGGCCTCGCTCGTGTTCACCACATAGACGTAGTTGTACACCATGCGGCTCAGCACGTATCCTCCGCTGAGGTAGTTGAGCGTCTCGTTGCTCAGGCCGGCGACGTTGCCCGCGACCACGGCGGCGGCGAAGATGCCGAGGTTCTCGAAGCCGTTCTGCTGGGCGCCCTCGGCCCGCACGATGCGCGCTTTCGTCGCCGCGTCCAGGGTCTGCTGGCTGTCGAGCTTGGCTGTCAGCGTGCGTGGCTGCCGGTTGTCGAAGGCTTTGCCGGCGAGCTGCGACGCGTAGACGTGCGGGGCGAGGCAGGTGATCCAGGCCACGGGGATCTAGAGGACGTGTCAGCGAACGAGGCTCGCGGTTGTGCGGACGTGGGGATGGTGCAGCGTACGGTGTAGAGGGAGAAGTTGCGGGTCATGTCGAAGAGGGAGGCCATGTTGTCGGTTACTTGAAGTGTATAAAACAACGACACTCGGGTTGGGATATGCGACAGCGGTTGATATGAATGCGATCGGAACGTTGCGTACGGCTCTGGCTTTGTTCTCAGGGTATCAAGGAGACGTGGAGGAGGGGGGCAGAGGAATCCAAATCATTTGTATGCATTCCTGCTTCTTAGCCCGCCTTTTGGCTTCTCCCGACCGACGTCACAGTTCCAGGCGACGATCGGGCCCCGCCGCAGCGAACGTGTGCTCGGTCGAGAACCTGGGGCACGGCTTTCGAGGGCCGCGGAAGAGTCAGGGTAACGTACCTTCCATGCGACTCCTGTGTCGAGAGACACAAACGCCGTTTGTATTCCTTGAAAGGGTCAGCGTCCTCCCTCTTGACATTGTGCGTAGACAGCGAAGTCGGTAGCTTGGTTCGATTTGGCCGCTGTTGGCGGGAATGGATGGTCGGTCGCTTCAAGACCAGGCAGAGCTAATGTACCTGAAACTGGGCATGTTGCGTCCTGTATTAAAGCATTCGGATTCAGTAGCAGGACCGGTGGTAGGAGCATGCAGTAGCAACTAGAGCAGAGAGACATGAGGCAAGTGTCAACACCAGAGGGCTGGGTGGACGCACGTGACATCGATCTCGGCACAGCACAGTACCAGGAATACCTCGAGCAGGAGAAGTCAAGATCAATTCTTTGTGAGGGCTCTGCATTGCTATTCAGCTGGATCAGACTGCCGAGCTCTATTTTGGCTCGCATCACGACTCCATGACGTTCTTCCACACCTTCGCTACAACACCATCCCTCCAGACGCCCTTAACAGGCAAAACAAGACCCGTGCCCACCTTCCCCTGCAGAAACTCCTCCACATCCCCTTCCACAAGCACGAGATCCGCCTTCCTGCCCGTCTCAATAACGCCACGATCCTTGAACCCAAACCGTGCAGCCGTGAGGCTCGTCGCGCCCTTCAGCACATCGAGCGGCCGCATGCCCGCCTCGCGCACCAGCAGCCGCATCTCCATGTGCAGACTCAGCCCATACGCCGTGCCGAGCGCCGGGCCCGCCGCATCGGAGCCCACGACGATGGGCACGCTGTCGTACGCGTTTGCGACGTTGCCGCCCGCTTTGCCCATCGCCATGCACGCGCAGAGGTTGTCGCGCGCACGCGGCGACAGCAGCAGGCGCTTGGCGAGCGGGTCGTCTGCGTACTGCTGCTGCAGGGCCTGCCCTTCGGTGGTGAGGGAGCCGACGGCGCCAAGCGTCGGGTTGCAGTGCGCGTTGTTGCGCTTGTAGAGGGCTACAAGCTCGTCGGTCGGTGGCGCGTCGAAGAAGGTGTGTGTGAGGCCGTCGACGCCACAGCGGAGGACTTCGAGGGTGCCTTTGAGCGTGAGGGCGTGCGCGACGGCGAGGAGATGGTGGGCGTGTGCGGCTTCGACGAGAGCGCTCTGCAGCTCGAGTGAAGGGAGAGGGAAGTTGTGGGATAGGCCCGACCCGGACTCGTGCATGAGTTTGATGTAGGAGGCGCCGACGGCGACTTGCTCTTCTACGAACGGCGCTGCCTCTGACGGTTGGGAGAGTTTTGGCCAGGTCTTGATCGCTGCACGGGTCTAGAGAGCTGACAGTGAGCAACTGAGAATGCAAGGAGATACTTATCGATGGACTTTTGTTCGATCTAAGTGTGTTTAAGTCTCCGGCAAAGGCGTTGAGCAAAGCCTCGCATAGAATGGTATCTAATGGGATGGAAGAGTAAAGGACGCATCGACACGAGATCAAAAGCTTACCTCTTCACTTTTATCATGTGCAGTGACAACTGGCTCCGGCCAGCCGCCATCAATCGTAGCCGCTATCCCGCAGCTTTTGAAATCCGCATACGTATCCTTGGAGCTGTCGGCGGCAGCCAACTTCAAACACAATCACACCATCAATAAGGCAACCCCGTCTTCAAAGTTCTAGATGGCCTACCTTCTGCAACTTCTTCACATTGACATGCTCATTGTGCATGTCACAGACAGTCGTGACTCCGACACTCAGGCTCTGTTCTATGCTTGCCGTGTTCCCGCCGTCTGCATGAATGTGCGCATCAATGAAGCCGGGCAGCAGGGTGTGGTTCGGTCTGTTCAGTATCGGTGTATTGGGGGAAGAAGAGGCCTCGCCAGCACCGAATGCTGTGATCTTCCCGTCCTGTACGTGGACATAGCCTCTTTCGATGAACTCCTCACCTGTGAAGATACGGACGTTGGTGATGAGGAATGAGTTGTTTGCCATATTGAGACTTTGTCAGCTACTTTGTTTCGGCCGTTGATATTTTCAGTAGGTATTTAGCAAGCGACTCAATGGATACATCTACTCTCGAAGGGTGGAGCCGTGCAGGATGCGGAGTGCAGATTCACACGTTACATTAGGCCGCCTATAAATTAGTAAACGACGCCATCAATGCCATAAATAGAGACCACACGCGCTATAAACATTCCGCCAGCTTACCATTGATAGAATCATAATTGGTAGAGCAAGAGGCAGAGAGAATGAATCGGGCACCTAACCGCGCAAAAGAGGAGTCCCAATGCGAATTCAGATTCTGATTGCCGATATGTTTGCACCTAGTATCAACCGTTTGAACATCCGTACCACTACCAGCTCCCTGTATCCATCATTCCGATTCATCAAAATCCGGATCGAACGATACAACTTGGCGCACATTGTTGTCTCTGATACGCCAAGTAAGCGCCATCTATAGTCGGACATCAAGTGTGGAGAGTCAATGTGAAATTCCTCGGAGTCGGCATGGGCTGTCTCACTCAGCACTCATTACGATGTCAGCCGTGCAGAAACGCGAGAGCTGCTGGTCTTGGAAAGCTAGCACATCGCAGCTGTATGCTCGCGGCGGTGCTAGGTAATGCAGAAACTGAGTCTGCTCCCTACCAATTGGAGAAGACCGTTCAGCCCTGGGGACTATCGTGAACCAGGACGGGATGAGAAAGCGGCGCAGTTTCCATCGAGATCACGATCACGATCACGATCATAGAGCCACGGACAGTCCGAAACATTGCCATTGGCCGAGTGCAAGCAGGAACGCGCTTCTGCTGCAGCCTACCAGACCCGGCACACGCGAAGCTAAGCTTCGTCGTGTCACGGTACTACATTGATCTTTGTATAGAGGTCATCGGCATGTCACAACGAGCCGCTGGATGCGGGCCACCTTTGTTTCTTGATATGAGGAGGCTACCCCTCTCACTTCCCCATGGACATTCCCACATCTCTCACCTCAGCACTACCACATCGCAAGATGGCGCCTTCAAGCACCTCGGCCAACACCAACCAGACGGATCCATTGCAGCACCCTCTGCAGGCCATCCAGATGGCAATCGGCGGTGCTACTGGGGAGTCTCGCGGCAACCGCATGTCCTATATGATGAGCGCCAACGAAGGTCCAGCAGACATTGCTGCAAAGATCACGGGCGCCGTCCAGGGTGGGAAGAGAGAGGACGACGGAGCGTACTTCACGAACAACGAGGGCCACCCGTTCCCGGATCCGTGCGTTGGACTGTCAACCCATGGAATCTTCTCTGGCATCGAGCTAACAACTGTAATGCAGAGCTCACAGCAAGACCATCGGTGGTCTTCCACTCATCAGCGACACGTTCCTGCTCCAGTATGCGACACGTCCACGATGTGCTGCCGATGTGTTGCTGACGTCCGAGTAGGAAGCAACAGACGTTCAACAGAAGCAAGAACCTCGAGCGTGAGTCCCTCCTCTCCCCGCCGAAGCCAGTGCCGGCCAGCACACTGCCGGCCAGCACATCGCTGGGAGTTTGACTCGGACGACTCAATGCTCACGACAAGTGATGAGCTCATGATGAGCGAGGGATGTGAAGTTGACCTTAGCGTGCTCAATTAGGCATGGTGCATCCCTGCGGCAGCGGCGCGTTCGGTTATTTCGAAACGACCAAGGATGTTTCGGACCTTACCGTAAGCAGCCCAGCAATACCGTCGATCAACTCTAATCCGACTTTCCGTGTTTCCAGAAAGCGAACTTCCTCTCCAGCGTTGGCGAGAAGACTCCCATCTTCATCCGCTTCTCCACCGTCACGCTCGGCCGTGAGTTTCCCGATGAGGCTCGCAATCCCCGTGGCTTCGCCATCAAATTCTACACGCTCGAGGGCAACTACGACATTGTGGGACTGAACTTCGTGAGTATATCCAATGAGTTCTGCTGGGACAGTGGCGTCTGACGACAGCAGCCCGTCTTCTTCTGCCGGGACCCAATCCAAGGCCCAGATGTCATCCGGTCGCAGTCTCGCAACCCCAAGAACTTCCTCCTAGACTACGATGCTACCTTCGATCTGCTTGCGAACACGCCGGAAGGGTATGTTTCAAATCTCCATCTTTGAGACTACGACTGCAGA
Source organism: Cryomyces minteri (assembly GCA_005059845.1). NCBI lineage: Eukaryota > Fungi > Ascomycota > Dothideomycetes > Cryomyces > Cryomyces minteri. The sequence continues at coordinate 8,189 of NAJN01000663.1, read as the reverse complement.
TGCTGACTCTGTGACGTAGCAATCATGCCGGGATGATTTTCTTCAGTGATCATGGAACTCCGCAAGGATGGAGGTTCAACCACGGATATGGATGCCACACATTCAAATGGTATGTTTGACGCCATTGAAGGGAAGTCAATCTCGTGTGCTAACTTCATCCCAAGGGTGAACAAGGAAGGCAAATGCGTCTACATTAAATACCACTTCATTGCCAAACACGGCCAGAAGCAGTTCACCGAGCCCGAAGCCATACGCATTTCGGGTGAAGACCCCGACTACTCCAAGCGAGACTTGTGGGAGGCCATCGAGGCCGGCGAGGAGATCGAGTGGACTGCCAACGTGCAGGTCATGCAGCCAGAGGATGCTGACCCGAACATACTCGGATTTGATCCGTTTGACGTGACGAAAGTCTGGCCAAGGGGTCAATTCCCAGTAAGCCCTCCCCTGATCTCACTTTGAAGTCTGCTGCTGATGTGCTGGGCTGTAGATGCAAGAGTTTGGCAGACTAGTGCTCAACAAGAACCCCGAGAACTACCACCGCGACGTTGAGCAAGCGGCTTTCAGCCCTGGCAGCATGGTCCCCGGTATCGAAGACTCTCCAGACCCGCTTCTTCAGTTCCGCATGTTCTTCTACCGCGATGCGCAGTACCACCGCATCGGTGTTAACCTGCACCAAATCCCCGTCAACTGCCCCTTCATGGCGCAAAGCTATTCCTCGCTGAATTTCGACGGTCCGATGCGAGTCGACGCAAACCACGCCGGCAACAAGCAGTACGCACCCAACAGCTTCGCGCACAAATTCCGACCCGACGCCGCCGAAGCGCCTTACACCGTCTCGGACAACATTGTCAGCCGCAAGTCGCACTACTACCACGAAGGCAAGGTGTCCGAGTACGACCAGCCACGCGAGCTCTACCGCCGCGTCATGTCCGAGTCCCAACGCGCGAACCTGCACCACAACACGGCCAAGATGCTCTCGCACGTCAACTACCCCGTCATCCAGAAGAAATACCTCGCCCAGATCTACAACATCGCGCCCGAGTACTCGCGCGGCGTCTACGATCTGACAAACTACAAGAACGGAAGGTTCGACTACAGTGAGGTCGAGGAGCTGGCCAAGGGCGCCGAGGTGTGGTACAAGGAGCCGAAATTCAGGCCGAGCAACGGAGAGCGTCTTGTTGGCTTCCAGCCGCAGGGTGCTGTCTACAACTAGGGGCTGGAGGGCTCTGGGGGTCAGGAGCTGGCTTGCTGCCGCAAGAAAGAGAACGAGGTCGAATGCGATGAGCTCCGACGATGAATTGCTACGGCACTATAGCTGTACACACAACCGGATCTTGACATGATCAAACACATCTTTCTCTGTCGGAACACATCGATGCACAGGCATTGGTATGCTTCTTCACCGTCCACTTGTCTCCTTGTGAACGTGCACCCTTCTTCGCTTCCATGCCATCTGAACTCCAGACTCAGGACAGCAACGGCAAGCAGCGCTACACGCCTTCACCCTGTCGCACCACCTCCCTCCCACCGCCAACTCTCATCCGTACACACCGACATAGGGGCATATAAACACTCCCTCCATGCTGAGCCTTTTACTGGTAGTCGACGCTGCCAGACCTACTGCAGAAGCCAGTGACCAGCCCAGTCTGGTCGAAGACACGGAACAGTAGCAGCTCTGCAAGGAGGGCTGTGCGCTCCCGACACATCGTGTCTCAGGGCTCTCAGGACACGGTAAACACGGTCTCCGAGTTTCCGCGTGCGACGCACCCGCGTCGCTCTTCCGCTCCGGTGTCAGCGCGGAGCGGTGCTGTCTGGGCTTCAGGCCGGTGTGGGGTTGGAGGTCCAGTGAGGCGGAGCTGTGCTGCGTAAGGCGTGGCTGGAGACGCCAGCAGCGCCGGGGTCGAGGAAGGGGGGTCTTCGTCGGACGCTGTCCGGGGATGCGGAGACGTATGTTGCGATCAGTCCGCCCAGGACTGGCTCCGACGCTACATCCTGCCACTTGCGCTTCGCCACGCACCCGTGTTCCTCCCGTAGCGCGAGTGGGGAGGCTCGGGGTGGCGGGAATGGCGTCTGGAGGCGCATCCTCCCCGTCCACCCTCGGTCCTTGGTGTTTGTTTCTCTGCTAGGTCGGGGGACGTCGTCTTCTCAGACGTGCCTGACGCGTTTGCCCGCTTGGATATGGGGTCGATACTGCCCGGGCTCGGTGTCCGCAAAGTCGGAAGCCGCGACCTTGCCTCCAGCCTCGATGGTATCCGACTGCTGCGGTTTTCTTGCTCGGCTATGCATGACGTGACGTCGAGACGGCCGGCGAGATCGACTCCACAATTGGAGCTCTTTCGGAAGGCGGTGGTTACGACCTGTTAGGAGGGTAAGTGTGTCGAGTAAGGACCTTGATTACAGGAGGTGAAGATGGAAGGGGAGTGAAACTTCACCCTCTTCGCCGTAGGAGGAGCATTATGTTTGCAGGCAAAGCTGAGTATAGTGCTAGAACGGATGTGAGAGCCTTCGTTCTTCATGGGTCTAGGAGAAAACCAGCAGCCGCAGTTTCTGCGCTTCAGTGTTTCAGCCTGTATGGGTATTGCCGGTATCTAGAGTCATCTAGTCGTGGTGGACAGCCCGTTTATGGAAGCTGTACGTAAATGGCATGCCTGCATACAATCAATCCCCAAGCTCTTTCGTCCATCCATGCTCGCACGTGGTATTGAGGATCATCATTGATACGTGCATGGAACTACTGAACAAGACGCAATCAGATGTGGAGTAGCAGATAAGTCGATTTTCCGTACGTCAGTGTAGAGGTCTGTTCATGCATTCCCCGAGTAACTCGTGCTGGCTTTGCAATGTTCTGACATCGCGACCGCCGGTATCTGCCAGTGTGGAGACGACCAAGTCCATCCCGCCCGCTTGCCAGTATCACGGATGCTTGGAAGTATCTTGCCTTGGGCCGATGTATGCGAAACGCGGCGACGATAGAATATGTCTCGGCCGCAGAGATTGTGTTCATGTAGTAACACGAAATCCTTCGAAACATCTTTGGAAGTCTGTGGAGGGTCGAAAACCGGCCGCGAACATCAGTATGGACATATGCAGGGCACACCACCAGACTCCCACGTTGATGCTGCTATTGTTCGAGACCATAGCGGAAGACATAATGTCAGACCTGCGAGAAGCGTGAGGTACGTATTCTGAGTCTTGCATGTCAGAGACGCAGCATTATATTGCAGTCCCGAGTTGTCAAAATGTGTTGTAGAGAAGGTCAATGGCCAGCGCTGAACCGCATGCAGGGAGCAAGGTCAATCTCAAACGGCTCAGAAGGAGACGATCATACTGGACGTCGATTTGCACATCGAGGGTTCGGGACGAGCCGCACTGACAGACGTCGATCTCGCAAATCTTCGCCGATCGCCGCCGAACCTCCAACGTCCTGTTTCCACCCATTGCTTGTCGAGGATTCCGGGTGGTAGAGAATGACGCTTTAGACTGAAGAACGATTCCTGTTCCCACCACTCCTCCTCTTGGCAAGCTGAGCCATCTGGCCTCTACACTTCCTCCATTCGCCGAACGGAAATCTCTGTCTGATATTCACAAACCAAATCCGTTCCGTCTTCAGAAATGTTCACTCGTCTTCGTCACCGCACTCTCAACTCCCACACTCTTCACCCCTCTTTTGGCCCCCACCACCGGTTCACGACCTCCTGGCTCCTCTCCCCACCCCTCCTGCTCTCGCTCCGCACCACGACATCCCTCTACCTATTCACGACGCTCTTCTTCATCCTCGGCTACGAGTCTTCGCACAGCGATGGCGTCGCCGCTCGGCGGTCTTTCAGCTACTTCACGGTGCTCAGTTGCTGGGGCCTGGCGTTCTATTTTGCTGTTGCGGCAGCTCATACCGCCAGCTATTGGCTGACGGGAAGGTCGTTGTTGCAGCGGTGGCCGAGATGGGCGCAGGAGTTGCACGGGGGGTTTTACAGCACGGTTGCTGTGTTTCCATTTATAGTGACTGGTAAGTCGTTGTGTGCTAGGTCACAAGGGTTTCAAAATCCAGGCAGTGTTTTGCAAGCACGTATACACGTGTCCGCGTCTCCCCCCCTACCGTCTGAATGAATCGGGGTTTAGGTTGCAGAAGCTGATCTCCACTCGCAAAGTCATCTTCTGGGCCCTCCTCTCTCGCGGCGCCTTCCGCACCCGCTTCAGCACCTGGACCAACATCTCGCAACACGTCCTGAACTCCGTCTTCGCGTTCGCGGAAATCGTACTCACCCGTACAGAGCCCCTGCCTTGGTGGCACCTGGTCGCGCTCGTGGGTTTGCTGGCGCTTTATCTGGGCCTTGCGTATGTTACGTACGGAACGCAGGGGTTCTTTGTCTACAACTTCTTGGATGATCGGTAAGTTGCGGTTCGCTCGTCCCTGTATCGTAAGAGTCAAATGGAATTAGTGCCTAGATCTCTAACAGCGACACAGCATAGGGGGTAGAGGCCGCGTTGCTGGATACGTTTTTGCGGTTCTGTCTGCTACGATCGTCGTGTTTGTCATCGTCCGTTACGTGATCAAGCTGAGGATGTGGGTGACGGAGCAGAAGCTGGGAATGGAAGGGAAGCTCACGACACGGGAGAATGTGGATGCGTTTACTGCGATGCCGGATGGGAGAGATGTGGAGCTGGCGGTGCAGACGAAAAGTGAACCACGTGGAGTCGCGCTCCATGAGTGATCTCCCGTAGGGTCGTGCAATCATGGTGATTACGAGATGCAGATGTGTTGACACTAGTGTTCAGGGAGTAGGTGATTGCGGCCGCTGCAGTGTCGACGTGAGAGATCGAAACATGAACATAATGTTTGGGCATGGGCAGTATAGCATAAGCCACAAAGCAACAACCTGGGGGGCAAGGTTGATCACATGCACGATACTTGACGACAATGATAGAATATTGCTTCAGCGTATATCGTTTCAAGTAGAATTCCGCTTCACCTACGATTTCGCTGAGTCCATTCCATAGGAGTGTCCAACCCAGCGGTACCGGGCTGGTAGCACTCAGGCAAGTCAACATCGTTGTAAGCACCATTGTCTCAGAGAGACATACATGTCAGCTTCTCTGCAAGGCATTGTCTGCGACAAGAGATGCTGGAAGACGACTGTTGCAGTGCCGGATTCGATAGTTGAAACGGAACGTCTCGTCCTGGAATGTGTTGGCGAGGAAACTGCGTACATCGCTCGACGCAGCCATCATGGGTGAAATCCATGGCCCCTGATTGATAGGGAAGCGTAACGTTTGTATGTCTAGTTGGGAGGGGTTGCGCGTCTTTTATTTGCGTAGTTTTGCACCTCTTTTATACCCTGCTGTAGGTGTACAACTACCCTTACTGTCCATCTAATGCAGGTCTAAAGCGGTAACAGATCGTCTAAGTTGTTAAAAGACGGACAACAGTTGCAAAGCACTACCGACTCAAACTAGGCATCGCCCGAATGCCAGCATCGTAGCAGACATGATTGATACAGCCCCTAAGTCCTTGAACCTGCTTCGAATAAGGCCAGAAGAATCCTACGTGCTCTCTAAGATCCTGAAAACATACGCATAGCAAATTTTCTTGCTTCCGTAGGCTTTTCAAGATAATCACGTGAATGCCCAAAGTGGACGTGCTGCCAAGACGTGCTGCATATCTAGTTATACAGTTGTACATACATCACGTACAGCGTTGCAAAAACCTCCCCAGTATGAAACGACTCAGGAGCATCAGAAGAGTTCCCGCACGTCCTGCAGATTACGGCTCTGTTGAAGACTCTGAATGCGTCTTACTAACCTTCGACGTCCACACTCAAGCTGGCAAAAGCAAAGGGACTACCATTTCTTCCAGCCTGCCTAAAGGAGACACGGGTGAGTCCCCTTCTGTCGCCCTCCCTCATGACTTGAGACACGCAGTAGCCCATACGGGAATAAACATCACACGGGAATGAGGCCGAAGTTCGGCTTCAGCTAGTCAGAGAAGCCCAGTCGACGTTCCAACGATGGCCCGACACCATCTTCAGTGGCTTGACAGAGTGCGCCCCTAGTGGGCGGCGGCGCATGCTTGGCAGATAAGTCCCAGTTAATAAGCAAGACCAGGACGGATTCGAATCTTTCTTAGCTTCTGCAGGGTCCGCGGATGGTGCTGTTCATGCGGTCTTCTCTTGCAGCTTCGGTGTTCGGCTCTCCTCCGAGTTGTGGGACGCAGCTTTCTGATCTGCGTTACACAAGCACGCAATATGGAAGGAGAGCATCTCGAACTCTTCGATGCGCTTGATAGTAGTCTCTGTGGGAACTGTGTCGTCTTGTCGTCGCTGAGATGGAACACTGCTTGGAAGCAGAACGCATCGTGCTTCGACGAGTGCCGAGCTGAAGGCTTGGCGCGGCTTGTTGCCGGATGGTGCGAACGTCGATTTCAACCGCAACGCTTGCTCGGTGACTTGTGCGCTTCTTCGAGCCTAAATCGCAACCATCTCAGGCTAAAGTCGGCCGCTCAGCAAGCCATACGTCAATAGCGGAATCCTTGGAACGCAGCTTGAAACATCCTCGTGATGGTGTTTGGAAGGTGACTTTGTGACTGGATACTATGGAGCTCTCGGCACGACTCAGTTGGGCTGCGTTTGCCAGCGGACTGGAAACCTTCGAGGTTGCCATCAGGAGTTGGGCTCCACAGAGACGACTACTTCTAGCTTCGATGAAAGCCGACATAACTTAAGCATAAGACGCCGGCTTGCTTCGTGCGAAGCCTCAAATCTAAAGCCGGCGGGTCGGCCGCACTCCGTTCAGCTGATGGCGTAGTGTCTCTGCATCCAGTTGTTACCTTGTGTCTTGCTCGCGGCTGTCAAAGGAGTTGTCCTTCTCGTCGTCAGAGTGTCGGTATTCAACGTTATCTCACAGTTGTCAGTCTGTTTACACTGAGTATGCCGTGTCCATTCTGTTATAAGTGGCGCTAGCAAATGTATCTGGTCATTCGCTGCCTTGCTTGTACCTTGCGGTCCTGACGCCATACAGGAAGAGGCGGCAGATTGACCCATTGCCTTACAGGATCCTTGCTAAGCTTGGCATCAGAGCGTTCGCCGAACGAAGAATGCAACGAACGCAGGGAAGGAGACGATCAAACGCTGCCGGAATGCGCCAAACGAGCATCGGCCGGGAAGCTAAGAGCTCAGGCCGTTGAAGATGAATTTGGTAGATTGTGTTTTGCAATCCTCTATCCAACGATGACAGCACGTGCGAACAGGAGGAGAGAATTTGTTCTGCTCCTTGGTCGCAGCATGGCGCCGCTACCGCTCAACGGAATGCGCTTTGGGACGTGGAGCAAGAGTCAAAGTGAAAGAATCACGCTTCCTACAAAGAAAACAAGGACGGGTCGATGGATTCCTTCAAGACTAGCAGCATTCCTCGCAAACGGTATGGCGGCGGTAATTGCGATTGCAGAAGCTGGGGGAGAGACAGCAACTTCGGACAGGAACACCCGAAGCGACGTTCATCGGCCGTGTTTGATGGCGCCTTCGAAGCCATGGGTGGCATCGGTGGCGAAAGAACACTAGCACATCACACATCAGCTGTGTGCAGCCGCAGCCAGTCCGCATCCGGCCCCAAGCTGCTGTCACGGCTGGCCTCTGTTTCGGTAGATACCGCGGGCGTACTGTGTGAGAAGGGTGAGGGCGGAGAGGGGAAAGGGGAGGGTGTGAGATTCGGGGACAAAGTGCTGCTGCTCCAGCGAATCAGTGTCGACGGAGCACTGCTTGGCCGCACTTGCCTGCCCGTTCCCCCACACAGTCTGCCGCGAGGGGCCAAGGGGCTGCCTCCAAGCACCGCTGGCGTCCCAGGTGGCTGCAGCTATTTCGTAGCCCGACGTCAGCGCGCCGCTCCACCTCCATCATTGCCCTTCACCACCGCACTCCGCCGAGTTTATCTATACCCGTCTCCCCATCCCTTGAAGATCAGCACTTGTCTTACTGAACACTGCCGGCCAGAGCACTTCCCTCGCAGAACCCACCGAGTCCTGCATGTGCTTGAGACAGCACTACCACATCATTGCTTGTTCCGTCGATAGTCGCCCCTCTACTGGCCCTACCCACCCTTTGTTTGCCCGACCACTAAACCATCACCACCCTGTCTCCACAGAACCCGAGGGCAATTTGAAACGCCCGACATTGCAAAGTCCCTATCCATCGGCTGTCTCT
>NAJN01000662.1:0-19021 GCA_005059845.1 Cryomyces minteri | reverse complement strand
GAAACGTGTGCTCGATGTGTGCCTTGATGAAGAAGGTTCTGATGGGGTCGAAGACCGCCACGGTGATACCGGTCCCCAGAGCAATTGCCGCGGGTATCACAATCCTTGGGTGAGAAGACAGCCAATCCCTTATCCAATGTGCCTTAGCCTTCCGTTCGTAGGTCAGTCTGAGCACTGTACCGAGCTTGCCTCCTCCTTCGGCCTCTGAGACCGTGAAGCCATGCATGCAGTTCTTCGCCATAACCGCAGGCTTGACCGAGAAATAGTCCAGATAGGCGAACTTGGGCAAAATCTTCGAATCCGGTGGCTGTGGCACGATGTCTGCAAGCTTTCCATACTGCCGAAAGAAGCTGAAGAGCTGCTCCTGTGACATTTCTGCTGCTTCAGCACCAGAAGCCGTGGGCAAAAACTCGACCTTGAGTCGCGAACTAGGAAGGCGGTATAGATCCTCAACCCAAGGCTTACCGCGCACTAGATTGGCCCTCATCCGTTGAAGGGGGTTCCACCATGGCTTGATCTGGTTCTCTTTCAAGTAGGCTTTGATCTGTTTCTCCACATCTTTGGCAGTTGTCTCTGCTTCATACGTGAATTTGACGAATGCTCCTCCTTCCTTGAGCCTCGGAAGTACTTCGGTCACTGTCGTACTAACAGAGGTCAGCATGGTTCGCATTGAAAGAGAACAACACTAGAAGACGAGTGTTGCCACCGCCGTCGGCTCGCCGTAACATGCTCATGAAGTTCTGCATGACCGGCCGGATACGCCATGTATTTGTGTGGCAAACAGGACCGCGTTTGGAATGATGGACGGTCTTGCCCCTTGATGCTGAGTGTGTATGGACTTGCGAACAGCTGCTACACACGTTGACCCTTTAAGAACAGGAAAATCAACCTGAGAAAACTATCGTGCCGCCTGCTACCCAGACAAGCTACATGCTTCTCAGGGTACATTCGTGCGCAAGGAACTGAACGACTTTGCAATGAATTTCAGGAGCCGTGCTCCAAGGGGCGAGAACTTCATCATGTGATACATCGGAAAGAAAATACGTCCATGTTCTACAACGTATGAGCAACCAGAGAATATGGAACAAACGTGTTACCTTTGACCTGATTCCGGGCCCGTCTGAGCCTTCTGATATGCTCTCTGCATGATTTTGAGCGGATCTGCGGCCACAAGACTTGGTCTGTTGAACCTGTTTGTGAGCTCCGCAAGAGACTTCTCGGCCTGCCATGGTGTTGTGACAAGCCATTGTAACTTCAAGGGAAACACATTATCGAAGAATAGAATGCCCTCGTTGGGTTTGGTGCTGATGTGACCAGCGTCGTCTTCTCCAGCTTCGAGTGTCGCATACCGCACTCCGTGCAACCTCTGCCAAGGCCTCCCAACAGTTCTAGAGCTGGCAAGCAGTGCTGGGGGTCGCCAGGGCGCTCGGAAGTTCCTCATGTTGGATAAATCTGCAGAATCGTCGTGGATGGCTCTCGTCGGAGTTGGAACTTAGGCAAAGCGCGTATCACGTGTCGGCCACATCCATATCTGTACATTCGGAATACTTTGATACCTCACGTCCTCAAGACTCTCGGTCGCTACTACAACTCGCAAGATGGGGTGGTTTTGGTCTGCTTCGACCGTACCTACACCAAAGCCCATAGAGCCATTGGAGCCTCTCAAGGAGGTTGATGACCATCCTCCGCACGCCCCAGAGCCATCACAATTACCACCAAATCCAGAGGATGCTCCTGTATCTCAGCCTTTGAAGCCGTTGTCTCGAGATGCACAAGCAGACGCAGACCTCCAGTCTTTGATTGCATCTTTCTCCTCAGAAGCAGCATCCCACGCACGAACCCGCGCTTCACGTACAGATGGCTCCGATCTTCCTCCCGCTCCCGCCCATTCCCACAAAACTGCAAAACCAGACACGGGACCCGCAGCAGCAGGAGACATATCGCCCGACTCCCTCTTCCCCTCCGAAATGAGCTGTCGGCGAGCCTTCGACAGCGCCTTCTACTGCCAATCGCTCGGCGGCCAGTTCAACCAGATCTACCGCTTCGGCGAACTGCGCGGCTGCAGCGAGCACTGGAGCAACTTCTGGTTCTGCATGCGCACCAAGAGCCAGCCAGAAGAGAAGAAGGCAAGCATGATCAGGGAGCACTACCGACAGAGACATGTGAAGTACAAGGTTGGGCCGAGTAGTGAGGATGTTTGGCAGCTGAGAACGGAGCCGGTGCAGGATGCGTTCAATAAAGATCCGGACCTGCTCACGAATGAGGCTCTTGGAATAGTGAGGGATGACAGCGCAAGATAGCCTGTGCATGAACTTTTCGGATTGCGGGAGTCACAGCGTCTTAGCGGAGGTGTAGTCGAAGCATTGCTCGGCGTTGGTTGTAGATACCCTACTCAGCTCAATGTACAAGACCAAGAAGACGAACCGCCCCAAGCTGCGCGTACTACTCCCTGCCCAATGCCTTATACGACATGTTGGGGCCCTAAAAAAGTGATTCGTCAGGCGCACGCTTCGACATCGCCCTCACAAAGCCACACGCTCTTCTCGAATCCTCGATACATCCACCGCGGTTGGACACTCTGTAGAAAGACCAGACGCGTTCGCCATGCTCAGTTTGAGCTTATGCTAGTCATTTGCAATACCTACCCTAGACAGGAGGACCAAGTTGAATTAGCTTTGTGAAAAGAGTCAGAGAGACTGATCTTCGGAAGTGTAGTGATGCAGGGTTGGTCTGTGGACTTGCGTGAGGGAGATGCTGGTACGATGGGAGCAACGAGGACAGAGAGTGTATGAGGAACGAGGAAGTGGCTTTACCACTACCTCGTACTCTTAAGAGTGATCAGCCTTCCACATCGTAGCACGGGTGGGGATTCCAGTCGTGAAAGAGGAAGCAATCTATACTATCTAGGTAGTGAAGAACACGACAAACGCTTGCTTCCATCGCATGCTCATCAGGGTTGCTCGGCTTTTTCATCAATACCTGCAGCCGTGTGTCTGACATTCTAATCTTGCAGGCTCGTCCCATTTCCTACACAAGCTTCAAACAACGCCAGACCGCCATGCTTTCTCAGTCCTACCCTACATATCGTCATCATCATTCAAGCCTACAAGTCTGCGCTCCGCCAACTGCGTGATCTTCTCACCCAGTATATCCCTTCCGAACCTCGCTGCAACCTTACCAGCCGCTTCTAGCATCCTGCCACTCCTGTCCCGCATTAGCCCCGCGACCTCCAATGCTTTCATGCCGCGATCCTCGCCCTCTCTGCATTCAACCGCCAACAGCTGGAGCAGCGTCTTGTCGACCTCCAACTCCCTGCGACTGAGCTCCGTGCGCTGGGTATGCGTAGCATTCGTTGCGCCCACAAGGTCCTCCATCAGGCCCAACATAACCGAATGTCTCACAAAAGACTCCTCGAGCTTCTGCATTTGGCTGCCCGCTGCTTCTTCGTCGTCAGTTTCTTTGGCCGGAGCTGACGAAATGGGAATCCGGAAGTCGAACTCGCTGAGTAAGGGACGTGGAAAGTATGGGTATTTGTCCCCACCCTTGAGGATAATGCAGTGGAACTTGTCTTGTGCAACGGCGATGGGCCAGTAGGATTCTTCTTTGCGGCCGCCGGCCAGACGCTCAAGCTGCTTTGTGTCGAGGAGCGGAACCCATTTTGCCTGACCTGGTGTGCGCCAGTGAAGAAGGGTGAGAAGAATGCCTTCGGAGTCATAAATGCATGGATCCTAGAGACGTGTGAGTTGTGATATTATGGGTGAAGTAGTTGTGCGAGCTTACCCCGTTGTCCGAGAAGAAGACACTCCGTAACTCCGCCCCTTCAGTGAGGGCTATAACATCTTCACTTTGACAAACGTCGTCTCTCTTAACGTTCTCGATGGTGTACAGGAGACGCGTCGTGCCATCTGCACCAACGGCTCCATTGCCGACGGTCAGCACGTAGTCTCGCCACGATGCACACGTTACTGTTGGAGAGCTTTTTTGTCGATGTACACGGTATGGAACGCCAAAGAGCGTGTATACTCGGACATAGTTGGCTGATGTCGTTACGACGACGAACGAATCACTCAGTGAGATGGCAGTGATGGTCTCTCCCGCCGGTAATTGCGTGCGCCAGTCCGTTCGCGTTGTCCACGTCTCATGAGGCCGGTAGTAGATCATAGCGGGGTGCTTGTCAGAGGACGGGCAAGAGAACAAAGTACCGTTCTCGTTCAAGCAAGCCTTGTCGTACAAGAATGGGTCTGTGAAGTGGAAGTCTCTGTGATACTCCCTGTCGTAGAATTCGACAGTCACAGTATGGTGCGTCTCCTGGTCCACAGTCCACACGAAACCGGTAAGATTGAGGCAGAGATATTTTCTGTTTCCTCTCCACGGCGTGCTGCCAGCCTGGAAGGGTGGGTGGACTTGGGGCTGCCATGTCCCGTAAGCAGCTCTCCGCTTGCCACTCGGAATGTCTAGGGCATCTAGATGGCCGTTGGGACGTTTGCCATGCCCATTGACCTGCTCAGCGTAGCCGGCACCATCATCGTCTTCAATGAAGTCACCAAGCTCTGACTCTCCGTCGGCGCCCATAATCTCATCCAACGAATCAGGGGTGCCTCTTCTGACATGACGATTAGAAATGCCGTTCTTCACTCCATTCGTGGGCGGTCGCCGAGCATTCTCAGACGTTTCTGCTAGAGGATCATGGATGAACGGTGCTGGCTGTAGTGCTTTTCTCAGGACAGGCGCATCTTTCGAAGGTACAAAGTCCGTGTGTATGAACAGCTCACCGTCGTTGTTCGTGTATGATAATATGTTCTCTGTAGGATGCCAGGCCAGAGCTAGAATAGTAGCGCGAGCATCATCGTACCTAAAGCTAGTTCAGCATGAACTTTGAAACATTAGTTGGGCCAGCTGACCTCTTCAAAATTTGCTGTGACTTCGTATCCCAGAGAATCAGCTTCCGATCAGCTCCGGCGGTCGCAAGCAGACCTCCATTGTGGGACCATGCTGCTGCTGTTATGTCATCCGTGTGTCCGGATGAGAACATCCGCTGCCGCTCCCAATCAGTGGTGGACATAACTTGAATGTCTGTATGTCTCCAGTTACCCAATGCGGTTGAATCTGTATGGCAGCATCCATACCTCGTGTGGGTGTAGGTGCAGCAAAAGCTCGCCCATCCGGATGCCATATCAGCCTCGAGCTAGCCTCAGAGTCGGTTTCCAAGCTCTTGACGAGGCCGTCGATCTTCTTGACAAGTTTCGGCTGTTCCGAGCTCAACGAGTAGATATAGACTTGACCATCAGTGCAAGACGCCGCCAAGTGCGAGCCACTCTGGTCGAAGGAAACATGTTTTACAGGTCTTGTCTGATCCCGCAGATATATAACCAGGCTCATGTCCTTCGTGTTGACCACCTTGACAACCAGCTCGCTGCAACCTGTCAGCCTGTACTCCTGCAAATGTCTCGGCAGCGTCTCTTACTCGCTAGCAACAGCGGCCCAATTCCCATCGGATGACAGCGCGACATCTCTGACAGGGAGCGTGCACCGTATGAGAATGCCTTCCAATGTATTGGTCTCCAACGAGTACTTGCAAACAGTGCCATCTTCCGAGCCAGTTACGAAGAAGTCATTGGCAGCGGCAACCGCAGTGTTTGACTCCTGGCAATCATCGATGTTGGTAGGCTCCGCATCCGATCCTGTTTCGAAGACTCGTATGGCATTGTTCAACCCGACGGTGATCAGCTTCTTGCCGTTGGGGGTATAGCTGAGGAATGTCGGGCCCGGGGTGTCTATGATGATTGTCAGCCTTTACCTTCGTGACCTTGGGGAGCACTGACGAGCTGGTCGAGCGCGGAGGCGCTGTTCTGGAGCCATTGGAGTTGGAGAAAGGGTGCGTTGTGCGATTCCTGGCCGCTGAGCTGGTTCCCACTCACGCGTTGTACTTTACACGCGTTCAGATGCACGGGCCCATTTGAGTGCGAGTCCCCAAGTGCGATTGCATGAATGAAGTACATGTACTGTGACAGAACCCAAACCAGACCTTCAATCATTTTTGTTTGCCCTAGATGGTTGTTCATACTGCTCTGCAGATACCAGCAACTTCAGAATCTATTGTGACTGCGATATGTCGTCTCGGCCCTCCGCTCTCGAAAGTGGCAGTCGCGAAAGTGCCTGCATTAGCGCCAGAATGTGAACGTGAAGTCCAAGGGTGTTGGCCGTTTCGTGTTGATTTCCTCGATCAACCTCACAAATAGTCCTCCGCAAACAACATCGGCCGCAAGACAAGCAGAACCAACTCTCCTCCACCAAACGTATCAGCACGAACACCGCAATCATGAGCGACTCCAACGGCGCGCAGACCCTCAAGCCTACAGAGACGTCCACCGAATCTACCAGCCCAGCAGTGGACAAGGGCAAGGGCAAGGCCATCCAAGCAGAGGACGTCAGCATGGGTGAGGAGGAAGACTCCTCTGACGAATCTGCCTCCGAGAAAGAGGTATGCAACCCGCTAGACCGCCGCTCACTGGCTACTTTACTGACTTGCGGCTCTTTACACAGGGTCAGGAGCCGGAGTTGGAAGAAGACAACATGGAGGAGATCGACCCCGACAACATCGTGTCTGGTCCGAGGCGTACCCGTGCAAACATCGACTTCGCAAAGGCCAACGCGGAAATGGATGCTGAGGGAGGTGCCGAGGACGAAGACGAGGACGACGATGAAGACTTCCAGGATGAAGAGGACGAGATGAAGGAATAGTTGCCCATCAAGGTATGCTCCAGGACGCGTCTGTAAAACCAGAACCGTGGCGGAGGTGCCTCATGCCTATTAGTGATCTCATCGATCAAGCCCTCAGACGCGGTGCAGGTCTACAACCGAAGTACGAATGTGCTAACTATAGCGCAGGAGTGCTTTCAAGCTTGCATACTAGGGCGCGGCGCGTACTTGCATCATCGCATCGCTCGGCATGAGTTACTAGGTCAAGGTGAGGTGTGTTCACTGAGGCGTTACGATAACTGCGGATCGATACACCGCCGGCGCAGATCTCAGAAGGAGCTTATCGAACAGTCGAACGGAATTTAGCAATGCAGATTCTACGACAACGTGTGTGGAGAACTTGAGTCCATGTTTGCATGAAGTGGCTCAAGTAGCCTTGATCAGTTTCTAGGCGAGTTCCTAAGGTGTGTGATGTGACTCGTGTTTAGCAACCGGCTGGCTAGTATAATAAGTCGTGGTTCATCGAATTATCAGCCCAGACGCAACAGTACAACGACGCATTTTTGTAAAGGCTTCGAATGTAGACAGAACCACCTCTCCTATATACACTAAATATGAGATTGCCCGGAGGGTAGAACCCCAACTACCCCATCGGTTCAGTGCTACGGATGCCAGGGTGCAGCAACGGACGGGCCATGTCTTTTTCTTCCGGCTCGCGAGCTCTCTTGTTGAGAGTTTGTTTCGCTTGTAATCCGGCGAGTATCTTGTTCTCTTCACAGGTTGTTGCGTCGCCAAGACCCGCTCTTGAGGCTCGAGAGTGCTGAAGAGCGTTGGCTCTGTTGTCAAGAGTAGGTGAAAACTTCAAAAGCCCCTGCTGCGCTCTGGGTTACGCCGCTCGTTTCTGTGGCGAGGGCTCAGGGTGTGGCTGAGCGTAAGGTACCTGCGGCCAGAGCGACATCGGCGAGACCCTGGATCCTCGGCGGTACTCGCCAGGTCGTCCTCGATGCGTGGGGGCTACGGTAGGTTAACGTACGTTGACGTTAGCCTCCGTCGCAGCGCACATTGCTCCCGTCGCTTTCATCTGTCCCAGTTTCCTTGACTCATAGGAAACCCTGGAAGCACGAGCTTTGAGGCTCTCACACTCCGTCTTCTCCCGACACTTGCAGCCCATCTGCCGGCCGTCCGCGTCGCCACCCAAGTGGTGTGAGGAAGGATCTAGGTACTCCGAGACTTCGTGCGGCTCAGAACTGACGTTGCTATGCCTGCAGGCGTCTCGGTTGTCGTTCCAGATCCCGACCGGCTGAGTGATCGCAGGCCAGCGACTCTGGCTGCCAACCTTGGTGCGGAATCTGACCACGAAGCTGAAGCCGGGCGCTTCCTTACTGACGACAACCTCGGACATCACGTTGACAGATGTTTTATCCGCACATCTTTCGTCGAAGCCAGACGGCACGGCGGCGACGGGGCCTTTAAGCGTATCAGGGAGCAATTGCGACGTGACCCCGTCCGCGTAGCGTCGACCGAGGCCGCTCGCTCATCCCGCGCGGACGCACCTCGAGCTCATCTGGCAGATGAGGACACGAATCACACCTCGAGGAGAGCGTCTTGTGCATTCACCGCCTGGGACGGAGCTTTGACGTGCGCAGGGATCCCAAGATCTCGCAGAGTAAGGTCGGTTTTGGCTGACTGCAGACAGGTCGCATCGTGGGGTAATTCGAATCTCTCCATGAGGCACATGCATGTTCTGCGACGCTTGTCCCATGGAGACGAGGATTGTCCAAGTCGTCCGGGAAAGACATGTGCGGAGAAGCCAGCCAATGCTGAGGTCCGCGGCGCAGAGACGAGTGGAGGGACAGGCTTTTGAGTTCAGCGATCTGTATATCTTCTGCATTCTTGAAAACAGCTCGAGATCAACAGAAGCAATGGACTAAGAGCCCCTCACACTGCCCAGGTGAACTGCCATTCCTTCCGGCTGTTTTCTACTGCAACTGAAGACGCGCGAAGGCAAGAGGGAAAGGTCCTATGTCCGATAAAGTCTAGAATGTATGCGCTAGACCCTGTCTCCACCTACCTAAGACTCATATACAAAATTTCGCCCACCATCACCCACACTTTCCTTCCACCTTCCCTCCCATCCACCGTCTTGGTAGCGCTCTTTCACACCAAGAATCCAGTGAAGGACCAACTGCCCAGCGGAAGTCGACGTGCTTGTAGGTGCCATCCGTCTCAGTATCTGCCTCCATTCCCCAGCCCAGATGCGCATTACAACGTCCCTACCGACTGCGGGGCTCTCATGTTGCAAGGATCGCGCCACTCTGTCTTATCGACAACCGCATTTGTTTTCCTGGAGACAGCCTTGGAACAGCGCAGAAGAGTGCGACGATCGACTCCTCTTTGACATCACTAGACAGTAGTGAGGATCGTTGAGGCAACGAATACGCTGCTCTTTCAAGCTCATCTGAGCTTCCTGCGACCGACATCAGGTTGCCTGTTGTGCCGCTCCGCGGTCGGCTCTGAGCGTCACCACAATCTTTCACAATCGTTCACCTCCACGTTGACCCTCTTGCCTATAGTCGCCACCTCACCTTTTCTTCTTGCTGCAGAGACTAACTTCCATTATTGAGGTAGACTGCAAGTTCACTACGCGAACTCTTAACTAGGAAGCCATCGAGAGTCTTCGTCACTGCGACCCTCCTCACCTCCCTCATCTCCTCGGCCTTTCGCCGATAGAATGGGTCGGGTCTCGTTCACTGAAGACACCAAAGCATACGCCGCAACAGAGGAAGAAGAGCCTAGAAGCGTGTTTGAGTACCAGGACACGCCAGAGAATAAGTCATGGGCAGGTGCGCTGCCGCTGAAGCAGGGTCTCTATGATCCTGCACTAGAGAAGGATGCATGTGGTGTCGGCTTTGCTGCGTGAGTGCTCGTTTGCTGCGCCAAACTGCAGAGCTCAGGCTAACAAAGTTACAGTCACATAAAGGGTGAAGCGAGCCACAAAATCGTCAGCGATGGTAAGCAATATAAGTGCATGAATCACACGATGTATACTAATACTAGCGCTTCACAGCTCGCAACTTACTCTGTAACATGACCCACCGGGGTGCTGTTGGTTCAGATGCTCGCGATGGAGATGGTGCTGGTGTCATGACATCCATCCCTCACAAGTTTTTCGTCAAGAACTTCGAGAAGGAGCAAGGCATCAAGCTCCCCGCTCAGGGAAAATACGCCGCTGGCAATCTTTTCTTCAAGCCGGACCAAGAAATTCTAAAGGAGACAATCGAAAAATTCAGGGATGTCGCAGATTCTCTGGGACTCCGGGTCTTAGGGTGGCGAGAGGTCCCAAGAGACTCTTCTCTGCTCGGCCCTGCCGCTCTTTCCAGAGAACCCATCGTCCTCCAGCCCTTCGTTGTGCTCAGAGCTGCGTACGGAGATGGCAATGAGCCGAAGGAGAGCTTCGACGAGGAATTCGATGAACGATACTTCGAGCGCCAGCTGTACGTGCTGCGAAAGCGGGCCACACACGTCATTGGACTACACAACTGGTTCTACCTGTGTTCTTTGAGCAACAAGAATATTGTCTACAAAGGACAGCTGGCACCTGTGCAGGTGTACTCGTACTACCACGACCTGGTTAACGTCGACTACGAGGGCCATTTTGCTCTAGTCCACTCCCGTTTCTCTACGAACACTTTTCCAAGTTGGGATCGTGCACAGCCACTTCGGTGGGCCGCACACAACGGTGAAATCAATACACTACGGGGCAACAAGAACTGGATGCGAGCACGAGAGGGTGTTCTCAAATCAGACCTTTTTGGAGACGAGCTGGAGCTGCTGTACCCGATCATTGAGGATGGAGGTTCCGACTCTGCGGCTTTCGATAACGTGCTGGAACTGCTCGTCATCAACGGTGTGCTCTCTCTTCCAGAGGCTGTCATGATGATGGTACCGGAAGCATGGCAGGGCAACCGCTCGATGGACCCCGCTAAGCAGGCTTTCTACGAGTGGGCATCGTGCATGATGGAGCCCTGGGACGGCCCAGCGCTTTTCACATTCGCCGATGGTCGGTACTGTGGTGCCAACCTGGACCGTAACGGTCTGCGGCCCTGCAGATACTACGTCACTGACGACGACCGCATCGTGTGTGCATCGGAGGTCGGTACCATCCAGATAGACCCTGAGCGCATCGTTCAGAAAGGCAGACTCCAGCCAGGAAGGATGCTTTTGGTCGACACGGTTGCCGGACGCATCGTTGATGACAGCGAGCTCAAGGCGACTGTAGCGAATCGTCAAGACTTCAGATCATGGATCGAAAATCAGCTCCTTACCATGCCAGGAATATACAGCAAACTTGAGGAGCAGGGTACCGATCTTTCGCACGCCCTGACCGAGACAAGGATCGCAGAAGACCCTCGGCTCAAAGCGTTCGGGTACTCGTTGGAACAGATCAGCTTGCTCTTGGGGCCAATGGCCGCAGATTCAAAGGAAGCCCTCGGATCTATGGGTAACGATGCGCCACTTGCTTGCCTTGCACAGCAGCCTCGCCTACTCTACGAGTACTTTAGGCAACTGTTTGCGCAGGTCACGAACCCGCCGATCGACCCAATCCGTGAGGCTATCGTGATGTCTCTCGAGTCTTACGTTGGTCCGCAAGGCAACTTGCTCGCCATGGATCAGACACAGTGCCATCGTCTGCTCCTTCCATCTCCGGTCTTATCTGTTGAGGAGTTCAACGCTCTCAACAACATCACATCACTCCACTCGGAGTGGACCGTCAAGACAATTGATATCACGTTCTCCAAGAAGGAGGGTATTCAAGGCTATATCCAAGCACTCGATCGGATCTGCGACGCTGCTGGTGAAGGCATCGCAAACGGCGATAAAATTTTGGTGCTCTCTGATCGCGCAACATCGTCCGAGCGTGTTGCAATCTCAGCCCTATTGGCTACTGGTCTGGTCCACCATCACCTGGTCAAGAACCGATGGCGATCACAAGCTGCACTTTTCGTTGAGACTGCTGAAGCTCGTGAAGTACACCACCTGTGCGTGCTGGTTGGTTACGGAGCTGACGCAGTTTGCCCATACCTCGCGATGGAGTGCATTCTCAAGATGAACCGAGAGGGTCTCATCCGCAGAGAACTCAGCGCGGAACAGCTCATCGAAAACTACAAGCACTCGTGCGACGGTGGTATCCTGAAGGTTATGAGCAAGATGGGTATCTCCACTCTACAGAGTTACAAAGGCGCCCAGATCTTTGAGGCGCTGGGTATCGACGATTCTGTTGTCGATAGGTGCTTCACGGGCACTGCAACCCGTATAAAGGGGTTGACTTTCGAGTTGATTGCCCAAGATGCTTTCGCTCTCCACGAGAAGGGCTTCCCAACCCGGAATATCCTCGAGATTCCAGGGTTGGCAGAGACTGGCGAGTACCACTGGCGTGACGGTGGCGAGCCTCACGTCAACGACCCTACAAGCATTGCAAACATCCAAGATGCCGTCCGGACGAAGAACGACAAGTCGTACGAAGCCTACTCGATGTCTGAGTACGAGCAGATCAAGAACTGCACCCTGAGAGGTCTTCTCGACTTCGACTTTGAGCAAAGAGCTCCGGTACCTATCGATCAGGTAGAGCCTTGGACAGAAATTGTTCGACGGTTCGTCACGGGTGCCATGTCTTACGGGTCTATCTCTATGGAGTCGCACTCTACGCTAGCCGTGGCAATGAACAGACTTGGAGGCAAGTCGAACACCGGTGAAGGTGGTGAAGACCCAGAGAGAAGTTCAAGAATGGACAATGGCGACTCTATGCGCTCTGCAATCAAACAGATTGCTTCTGGTCGGTTCGGTGTCACCAGCAACTACCTTGCCGATGCGGACGAGCTTCAGATCAAGATGGCCCAGGGCGCCAAGCCCGGTGAGGGTGGTGAACTCCCTGGTCACAAAGTGTCCGGTCCTATCGCTCGCACGAGACACTCGACACCGGGTGTTGGCCTAATCTCTCCCCCACCGCATCACGACATTTACTCCATCGAAGACCTGAAGCAGTTGATCTACGATCTTAAATGCTCCAACCCTCGGTCCCGGGTCTCGGTCAAATTGGTATCTGAGACTGGTGTTGGTATCGTTGCCTCAGGTGTGGCCAAGGCCAAGGCCGATCACATCCTCATCTCTGGTCACGATGGTGGCACTGGTGCTTCGCGCTGGACTGGCATCAAGTACGCTGGTCTTCCATGGGAGCTTGGTCTGGCCGAGAGTCATCAGACCTTGGTACTAAACGACCTCCGTGGACGTGTTGTTGTTCAGACGGATGGTCAACTCCGCACTGGACGTGACGTTGCTATCGCTTGCTTGCTTGGTGCCGAGGAATGGGGTTTCGCTACGACACCTCTCATTGCCATGGGCTGCATTATGATGCGTAAGTGCTCCCGCCACCCGCTATCGCTTCCAAAGCTAACAATTTCATAGGAAAGTGCCACTTGTAACCGGCTCCCCCCACCCGCTATCACTTCCAGAGCTAACAGATTATAGGAATACCTGCCCGGTCGGCATCGCTACCCAGGACCCTGAGCTACGCAAGAAGTTCAAGGGAAGCCCCGAGCATGTCATCAACTTCTTCTACTACGTTGCCAATGAGTTGCGGGCCATAATGGCTAAGCTTGGTTTCCGCACAGTTAACGAGATGGTTGGACGTTGTGAGGTACTCCAAGTGCGCGAGGATCTACGTAACCCGAAGACCCAAAACATCGACCTCTCGCTCATCCTTACGCCTGCCCACACTCTCCGACCTGGTGTCGCCACCTACAACGTCCGCAAGCAGGACCACCGTCTGCACGTGCGACTTGACAATAAGCTCATCGCCGAATCTGAGCTGGCCCTTGAGAAGGGGCTGCCCACTCGCATTGAGTGCGACATCGTCAACACTGATCGTGCTCTTGGTGCGACGCTTTCCTACCAGATCAGCCGCAGATATGGTGAGGCTGGCTTGCCCCAAGACACTATTCACGCCAACATCAGAGGCTCTGCGGGTCAATCTTTCGGCGCCTTCTTAGCACCAGGTGTAACTCTCGAGCTCGAGGGCGATGCCAACGACTACGTTGGGAAGGGTCTGTCTGGCGGCCGTCTCATCGTCTACCCACCCAGGTCAGCCGTCTTCAAGGCAGAAGAGAACGTCTTGATCGGCAACGTATGCCTTTACGGCGCAACAAGTGGTAGTTGCTTCTTCCGCGGAATGGCAGCAGAGCGCTTTGCCGTTCGGAACTCTGGTGTTACCGCTGTCGTTGAAGGTGTTGGTGATCATGGCTGTGAGTACATGACCGGAGGTCGTGTTCTTGTGCTCGGTGGTACCGGGCGGAACTTCGCGGCCGGCATGTCCGGTGGTATTGCTTATGTCCTGGACATGAACCGCGACTTCGAAGGCAAGGTTAATCAAGAGATGGTTGAGCTTTCTGGCATCGAAGACCCCACTGAGATTGCTTTCGTTCGCGGTCTGATTGAGGACCATCACCACTACACCGGCTCTGAGTTGGCTGCGCGAATCCTACTTGACTTCACCCGAGCTTTGCCACGCTTCGTCAAGGTCTTGCCTACCGACTACAAGCGCGTCATGCAAGAAGAGGCGGCCAAAGCGGCAGAGGCGAAGAAGGCGGAATATCCCCTTCCCATCCTGCCGGGCAACCCTGTTCGTACTCTGCACGAAGAGTCCAAGAAAAAGGAGCACCAACACGAGGCAAGGGAGAAGAAGAAGGACGACCTTATGGACATTGAGGAGAGCGTTGGTGATGCCAAGGCGGACAAGAAGCGATCAGCCTTGGTACTAGACAAGACCCGAGGGTTCATGAAGTACCAGCGCCGTGCGGAGAAGTACCGCAACGCGAAGACCCGGACCCGCGACTGGCAAGAATTGTCACAACGTCTCAACGAGGATGAGCTGAAGTACCAGACTGCTCGCTGCATGGACTGCGGTGTTCCATTCTGTCAGTCTGACACTGGATGCCCCATCAGCAACATTATTCCCAAGTGGAACGAGCTGGTGTTCCAGAACCAGTGGAAGGATGCACTCAACAGACTGCTCATGACGAACAACTTCCCGGAATTCACCGGTCGCGTTTGCCCGGCTCCATGTGAGGGCGCTTGTGTACTTGGTATCAATGAGGACCCAGTCGGCATCAAGTCGATCGAGTGTGCCATCATCGACCGAGGTTTCGAGATGGGCTGGATGGTACCATCACCTCCCCAGTACCGCAGTGGCAAAACTGTCGCTGTCATCGGCTCGGGTCCTTCAGGTCTCGCCTGTGCTGACCAGCTGAACAAAGCCGGCCACCTCGTCACGGTCTACGAGCGATCTGACCGTGTCGGAGGTCTACTGATGTACGGGATTCCAAACATGAAGCTCGACAAGAACGTGGTACAGCGCCGCGTTGACTTCATGGGTGCTGAAGGTGTCAAGTATGTCACTGGTTGCCACGTTGGAGAGGGCGATGTCACTCTAGAGTCCTTGAGGGCCGAACATGACGCTGTCGTCATCGCTACCGGGGCCACAGTCGCCAGGGATCTACCCATTCCCAACCGCAACTTGGAGGGTATCCACTTCGCTATGCAGTTCCTCCACCGCAACACCAAGTCTCTGCTTGATTCCGGCCTTTCTGATGGAGAGTACATCTCGGCCAAGGACAAGCACGTTGTTGTCATCGGTGGAGGTGACACAGGAAACGACTGCATCGGCACGTCCGTTCGTCACGGCGCCAAGTCTGTGGCCAACTTCGAGCTCCTACCTCAGCCTCCACCGGAGCGTGCTCGGGACAACCCATGGCCCCAGTGGCCTCGTATCTACCGCGTTGACTATGGCCACTCCGAAGTTAAGACGCACATGGGCAAAGACCCGCGTGAGTACTGTGTCATGTCGAAGGACTTCGTCGATGATGGCGAGGGAAACGTCAAGGGAATCAACACCATCCGCGTCGAGTGGACCAAGGGCGCCTCTGGCAGCTGGGACATGAAACAGGTACCAGGCAGTGAACAGTTCTTCCCAGCGGACCTTGTACTCCTGTCCATGGGTTTCCTAGGCCCAGAGGATCGTGCTCTGGGTGGAGTCGTCGAGAAAGACGCTCGCAAGAACGTTAAGACACCTCCAGGAAAGTACAACACGAACCTGAAGGGTGTTTTCGCTGCTGGTGATTGTCGTCGTGGACAGTCTTTGATCGTCTGGTAAGTTCCTATGACTTGACGCCATATAGTCAAATCACTAACAGTACTACTAGGGGTATCAATGAAGGACGTATGGCCGCTCGCGATGTCGATTCCTACCTCACCGGCGTTGGTACACAACTGCCTGTGACAGGGGGCATCGTGAAGCGTCCTCCTTACGAGCTCCTCGCGAAGGTCGACGGCGCTCCTCTCGACTTGATCACAGCTGCCGCCTAAACCTCCCCCAAGTTTCCACCATTACATGCATTCCTGCGATCGCTCTGCCAATACCCCATTCTGTACAGCGTAACGATAGACACGGTATTCTTACGACGGGCTGCTTTCTGTGTTATGAGATACTTTAGAAAAGTGGTCTTGGGCCGGATCTCGGACCGCTGCAGTGTTTCTCAATTGGGGGTTCTAGCTGGGGCGAACTGCACACTTCTTCCATCCAGTCTTTTGCACATACTTTCGATATCTGCCTCGCTGTCGTTTTCGTGGGTCGGGCGTTCACATGGGCCTTTTTGCATTTATACCAGCGCTTGTATGATTGCTACAGTCGTTCTTGTTTTGTTAGACAGGTTGATATATTGAATCAGATTCGGAAGAGCAACAAGGTACTCGAGCTTCACTGTGCTGTTTACGCAGGGTGAGCGATCGCCATCGTTTGCGCCCCGATCACTTCCGACTACGTCCAACAGAAGATTGGGAGTCGTGTCACTCTCAGGGCACATGTACAAATCCCAATAGACATGCACTTGAAACAATGGAAGCAGCCTCGAGGTGCCCCCACTCTCACCTTCTCCTGGATGTAATCGCCTCGCACTTATACACCCCGACGACAATCCACCGGTCGTGGCACTCAGAACACCTACAGATCGGTCTTGCGAGACTTCTAAGCCCTGCGGCGATAGCCTGCAGGAGAAGAAGCACGGGTACTGCTCGTACATTTCAAGCCACGCAACAACCCGAAGAGCGCGTGTGTAGGTCTATCGCGTGCGCGTGACGGCATGCTCATTGTCGGCAACACAGAGACGATAGAAGGGATCAAGGGGTTCGAGCATACTGCTCTAGGCAAAGCCACTAGCTATCGCAAACTTGGGAAAATGCCGTATCGTTGTAGCAAACGTAGGGGATCTGCTGATTCGGCCCCTCGGAATCCTACTACAATCTAAAGCTCAGGACCGCTTTCATGCCGACCCGGTCAAGATCGAGGAACACGAACCTGACGAGGCAGAGTAGGCCGTGATCTTGGTGTGCGAGAGCTAAGGAGTACATTCCGGACCACTAACTAGTCTACTTCTACTATTATCGTGTCTCTCCCAACGACAGTTTGCTCTGTTTAGACGATAGACATTATGCTATGTGCGAGGATCCCGCTCACACCTATAAGGATTAGAGGACTGTCGGTTTTCCCTTAGTTGCAATCTATCAAGCTGACCCTCGCTGTCGGAACGTGTCGCGCCTTCCTGGAGACTGAAACTTCGGCCCCCCTACACACTTCCACGATGAAGGCTACAGCTAGTGAGCAAGATGCAGCCGACGAACAGGCCACAGCTAATCAGATCTTCTCCGTCGAGCTCGTGGAACTCTCAGTATAGGTTCCCGACGTGTTCTTGTGAGACGCTAGCTACCTCGTAGAGAGTTGTTGATACGCGTGCTTCACTGCTTCCTGGCGAGATTCGGGCCGTATCCACTGTCCCGGGACTAACGCACCGTAATCGAGAGTCGATGCTGTACGCATACAAGGGAGTGTCGCGAGCCG
Source organism: Cryomyces minteri (assembly GCA_005059845.1). Lineage (NCBI taxonomy): Eukaryota > Fungi > Ascomycota > Dothideomycetes > Cryomyces > Cryomyces minteri. The sequence continues at coordinate 1,377 of NAJN01000662.1, read as the reverse complement.
TAGTAAGAGAGGCACAAGCGACGTGGAAGCAAGACAGCCCGCACTTCGTATTTTCTGTGCCCCCTTAGAAGGAAGGTAAAGCCTCTTCTCGGCTTCCAAAGGAACAACCATCGTAGAATGGGCGCCGGTCGTGGCAGGGAGGTTTCGCACGCAGGAAGGGAGTGAACAGTACGAAATCTGCAGCAGATATCGGTGGTTTCCATGAGACAAGATGAGGTGTGAAATGCCTACGGTTTCCTGACAGATTGTAGAGGCAGTAAAACTGATGACCTCGCAACGGAAACATTGCATACAAAGCCAGCTATGGTTACATCCGGATAACATGCCATCCCAGCCGAATTTATGTCTAGTTTGGCTGAAGTAGAGCGCCGAATGCAAATACATCAGAACGCTGTGGATGGAGCCGACCCCAAACGCTGCAGGGTATCGGAATTAGTGGAGCAAAGAGCAGTGACGCTCGACAAACGACGAGCCCTAAATGCCAGTTCCGTTGCAACGTCATCATCTCTTGCAAGCATGTCTGCGTTGTCCTTCAGAGTTGAGCTCATCTCATCATCTATCTCTTCTCTCTTCTTTCCAACGGTCTAGGTACCGCGGAATAAGAACTGCATGTCCTCCGGTGTCAGCTTGTCCATCGCGACTTTGTCGTTGTTGATAGTGCCGTTGATCATGTTCGCCTTCTTCTCCTGCAGCATGACCATACGAGACTCTACCGAGTCTTCGATGCACAGGCGAGTGATGACACAAGGGCGTTTCTGTCCAATGCGGTGGCAGCGATCGGCACTCTGCCACTCTGCAGCAGGGTTCCACCACCTAGAGGGAATGAGTCAGTATGATGTGTGAAGTTTGCGTTCAGCATACGAGACTTACGGATCAACGATAAAGACCCTTGAAGCCTCAGTAAGATTCAGCGCTACGCCTCCGGCCTTCAAGGACACAAGAAAAACTTCCACATCGGTGTTGTTCATGAAATACTCAATCGAGCGCTGACGCTGAATCGGCGTCATACTGCCGTCCAGCATAACGGTGTTGAAGCCGGCGCGACGAAGACGCCATTCGATCAATTGCAACATCGAGGTGAACTGAGAGAAGACAATAGACTTGAGAGTCTGCTTCTTGCTTCTCAGTTTGTACAAATCGTAGACCAGCATCTCGATTTTGGTGGAAGACGTCCAGTTCTCCATCTTGATACGGTTGATGATGGAGTTCTTCTTGACTACTTCTTCGTCTTGCTCGATGTCTGGCTGATCCCAGTCAATAGAGAGGGCCTGAGGCAGTCAGCAAACGTGATGCTCGAGGGTGTAGCGCGACTTACAATATGGCAGCGGGGACAATCAGGAGTACCACCGGATGCCTCGCATGTCTTCACAAAGTTCT
>NAJN01000661.1:0-19040 GCA_005059845.1 Cryomyces minteri | reverse complement strand
CCGAAGAGCCTTCTTCAACATTGGGGTTCTGCTCCGGCCGCCTGAAGAACACGCGCTTGAAGGTGTGCATATTGTGTGGGATCCAATGCAAGTCCCACGCTATGGTTGTTATGCCACCGACCACCATGAGTACGGGGTAGTACCAGAGAGCATTGTAAAGCATGCCTGCCGTGCCACCGAAGAAGACCATGATTCTGGCAAGCTTGTCGGTGATGGCTTTGTTAGACAGCTGTACAGCTGCGAGAGCGATAATGCCCACTGTCGCGCTGTTGAGTCCCGACAGCAGCGCGTAGACGGGAGAGGGCAGTGTCTCTTGAATCCTGGAGATGCCCACGGCGAGACCATATGCTGCAATTGCTCCGGGAAGACTTGGGATTTTGGTCAGCATTAGGTACAGTTCGCTTGGTTCGGTTGTGGGTGGCGAGTGAAGAGGACGCACCTCCAAAGAAAGAACGATAATATGCCCACAGTGAAGCCGCTTCTGATGATGTTGATGGCGTATATCATCTTCGTGCTTCCAGGTCCTGGGAGGGCTTGACATAGCGCGAACATTTCTTGATACTGTACCGCCTTTCTTAGCTCTTATATGCAGGAGGTCTATCTTTGGAGTAGATCCCTAATGAGGAGCCTGGGTCTATACCGTTTGTTCCTCAATCCACTTTAGATCCTGCACGAACATCTTGTAGAACTGCAGGAACGGAAGTCAGCTCCACCAGTACTTTTCGCCACGTTCAGCAGAAGAGGACTTACGATTTGGAAGTGCACAGCTGGACCACCAAATGATGTGAAGCCCAGGTACCACTCTGTTGCTACCATCTCCCGCAACGCGTCTCTGGACTTCTCCCATCTGTGCTGTAGCCGCTCTGAGATGACATGCAACAGCATTTCTTACAGGCCAACACAGAAGAGTACACAGGCGGGTGAGATTCGAAGTAGATTCGAAGCAATGCTGAAGAATAAAGAGATCTGCACTGCGGTCTCTGAGACGATTGACACGAGACAGACGGAGATGCAAAAACACCAATTGACCATCAAGCAAATCCTTGCGTCTTCTACACTTGAGATCACACCTACTGCCCTTTCATGACTGTGGACATCGAGAGTATATGTACGTGCTCTGGTCGACACTGAAGAGAAGATGAGATGGCGAGCATGTCATTGAAGTGCGATGATTGGTAGCGCGCGACAAATGCAAGAAACGATCTGATTCTGATGCTTGGCCGCGTGCTTGTGCGAGAAGAGCTCGTTCTGACTGGCTGCAGTGGTCAGCAAGAGTCTGATATGTCGACTCTGGCGGTCGAGCAGCAATAAAACACATCAGCAAGCACACAAGTTCGGCTCGTTGCTCAGCTCTACGACTGGTGTTGACGCTGGCCGCTGAACCATGCAGGCGACTGGCCTGAAGGAGAGCTCAACGATCACCGTGAGTGTAGACGTCGAGTCCTCCACAACGACTTTGGCCTCTACCAGAACTCTCGGTATGGATCTGTCACAATGCGGGCTTTGCCATCAATCACATCGGGTGTCAATGGTCCAGACTGATACTACACATCCACACTACTTCCCGTGGACTGCGTAAATGCAAGAGGGCCGCTCTGTGGCAACAAATCAACTGTGTCCATGTCATGAGTATCGCTCGCTTCAAAAGCCCTCCTGCACGTTCCGAGGAACGGCTTGACTTCCGATACAGGGCTCTGCGGAGCTCTGTTGGCATACGTCTTGCACAGATCCACCCGGGCTCTGGCACAAAAGGCATCAACATCACCCTCATCGAAGACTTCGTCCATGGCGGGCGAACCACCTACGATGCCTTGTCATATACCTGGGGAAGTACGACAAGACTCAAATTTGTTACATGTAATAAGAGGAAGCTTGCCGTCACGGAGACTTTACTGGCTGCATTGCAACAATTCCGTCATGAGAGTGAGACCGTCACGTTCTGGATCGATCAGATCTGTATCGACCAAGACAACAACGAGGAGCGCAATCAGCAGGTCAGCATGATGGGCAAGATTTTTGGCGGAGCGAGAAAAGTCATTGCTTGGCTTGGTGAGGAAGCTGAGGACAGCAAAGCCGGACTCCAGGTCGCTAGCAATCTTCTCAGGGTCATGGCCAGGTATCCAGGTACACACCTCAACAACATCAATCTCGAAAGCCACGGACTGCCGAAGCCGGGTCATAAGCGTTGGCAAGCTCTTGGAGCAGTCCTACGTCGGCCCTGGTTCTCGCGTGTGTGGGTCATTCAAGAAGTGGTCCTCTCGTCGCGAGTTGAGGTAGCTTGTGGTCAAGTCACGCTCAGTTGGGAGGAGATGGAGCAGCTCATCCACCATCTCGACTGTCCGTCGCCTAACGTAAGTAACATTATCGGAACCACGGTCTCCCTAGAACTCCCCTTCAAGCGCATCAATCGCATTAGAGTGCGTCATCAGCTAGCCGGCCTCGACCAGAAGCAGGACGGCAAGACCGAGCTGTTCGACCTCCTCTTGGTGTCCAGAGATTTTGGTGCCACGAACCCAAGAGATAACATTTACGCCTTTCTCGAGCTGGGCGCGCATAATGTCAGCCCGGACTACGACAAGGACGTCCGTGATATATTCATGGATCTCGCGGCACACACCGTGTCGTCGCTACGCGAGCCCAGCTGCACCAACAACTATCCCGCGGCGTTGTTCGGTCCACAGTACACCGGTGGCAGTTATGCGTCAGAGAAATACTTTCTCAACCGTCCGCGCCGCGAAGACAAGTTCTTCCGGCCCATGATCATGCTCTCCTGCGCCGGAGTGTTCAACCAGTCGCTCTCCCTCCCATCGTTCGTCCCAGACTGGACCGTCGACTCCAAAGTCCGGCCCTTTTGCTTCTGGGGTTCAGAGAAGTACCACGCCGGCGGCGACGCGCTGCCTGAAATGAGTCTGCACCCCAAAAGCCGGTTGTCCGTCTGCGGCAAGATCTTCGACACCGTCAGGCTCGCAGGTTGTACAGATCTTCATCTGTCAGAGCCCGCAGACGCCAAAGAGAAGCGAGCCAGGATCGCCGCTTGGTTCGGTGAGGGCAGAACCATGGCCGCCAGCAGCCACTCGCCGTACCCGGCTGGGATGTCCTCCTTCGTCATCCCCACGACTACAGCCTACGACCGCATCCTCCGCTGGAACGAGTTGTCTGGCGTCGAAGCCGCCCTTGACTCATCAAACCCAACTTACGCGACTTTCATCGAGTACCTAGAATGTCCGCAAGGCTCTACTCCCAGCAGCTACCACTCCTCGCTGATGGGCGTCGCTGTTGGACGAGTATTCTGCCTGACAGCCGGCGGGTACATGGGGCTGGCGCCGTATGGGATCCAGGAGGGTGACGTAGTGTTTGTGGCGCTCGGAGGGGACATCCCGTTCGTGCTGCGCCCGGTAGGCGAGGAGTTTGTGCTGCTGGGAGAGTGCTATGTCTACGGCATTATGGGTGGACAGGTCATGCTGATGGAGGAGCTGCCTGTGCAGGACGTTCGTCTGAGATGAGGAAGATCGGCACACGGAGCCCGCACTCGAAAGACCCATGACTGTCCGGATGGGATTGGTAGATGATCTGGAAGGACTTTGCCCGCAAGAAAAGAATCACTTGCAAAGCAACCACACATACCCGGCATTGGACACAGACTTAATTCGCGGCGGTAGACGGAACGAATCTCAGCGCTGCGCAGACGACACGCCAGTAACCGCGCTCCAGCAACTCTTCGCACAGCGCTCAGCAAGCCCTTTCTGCGCCAAGAAAGCTGGCGCGCCCGCTAGCCAACAGCCCAGCGAAGCCGAGTCGGTCGCAACCTCGCGCGGTCAATCAACAGCTCCAAACGCAGACTTCGACGGCTCCCGCGCTGGAGTACTCGCTGCACGTGCGTCACGTTTCCGCGCATGCGGATGGGCGGCCGTCACGTCCGGCGTCAGAGAGTATCCGTTGTACTTCAGTCGTTGCCAGCGCGGATGGCGCTGCGACGAGGATGCGTCGCTCGTGCTATACAGCGGTGACCGCAAGGATCTTGGCTGACACCCACAGAGGCAGCTCTGCCTCCGATTGCGTGGGGTGGCAACGACACAAGCGAGCAGCGATCACGGGCCACTGGTCGCGGCAGTCGAGAGATTCCAGAGCTGCATTTACTACGGGCTATCACCCGAGATCCATGAGCTATCTCGTGTAGCAGTCGTGCTCGTATGTTTGCAGCGATATCCAGTGATACAAGCAGCAGTGATAGACGCGTAGAACTCATACTGCTTCCACCACTAGCTATGGTTGTAATGTTGACAAGGGCTCGTGGCGGAAGTACCTCGATTGCCACCACCGGTGACATGTAATTGGCAGATACTGTGAAGAAGTAGTGCGACTAAGGGAGGAAAGTCGACAGACATGGAGAGTAGTGCATGCGGTCACAGGCAGGGAAGAAGCAGATACGTGCTGCACGTGGTAGAGTTGATGGAGGCATTAAATATTGTCTGAATCGATGCAAGAGCGCTGTCACGGCTGTTCCGTAACAGTTGGCTTTTCTGAGCCTGCTGACGCACCTCGTCGGTTGCAACAAGCTACAGACCCTTCGACTCGGTGAGGGACGCCATCTATAGCCATGCGTGCATGCTTCCTCACCCTTCACTAACTCTCCCTCTACCTCGCCCTGCCACCACCGATATCCTGCCCCAACTGAGCACATCCATCAGCATCACGCCCTCACAACTTTGCGGGACAACTACAACTCACCCGGTACCCGGCAATCTTCTCCCACTCGACCTTCTGCCGCGTAACCGGCAGCTGCCGTCGGAGCCCCTTAAACGCGCCCTCGCTCAAGCTCGCAAAGGCGCGGTTCAGATCCTCCTGGTACTTCCGCTCGACCGCCGCGACCTGCCTCACTACGTCCTGCGCGCTGGGCGAGGCGGACACGGAGGCAGAGACGGGCTTGGTGGTTAAGAGTCGCACGTTGCCGTCTTCGTAGTAGTGCACGTCGACGTGCAGGGAGCCGGTGAGGGCGCCGGTGGATGGGTGGAGGAGGTAGAGGGAGCGCCAGCGGCCGTTCCTGTGTCAGTGTGAGTGAGGAGTACTGCGGGATGGAGATGGGCAGGAGGGGAGGGGCGCCCAGACCAAAAATTGTTGGGGCTGTATTTGTTTGCGACGAGCACGATAGCTATCAATGAGTCGTTTTCTATCGGGTACACACCTACGGAGGAGGAGGGGTAGTGCTCTTTGGCGTGTGTGGAGACTGATACGAGGAGGGATTTGCTGGGAGAATGTGGGTCTTAGATAGGGGTCGAAGTGGTTAAATGGGGCGGGCGCGTACATGAGGTCGGAATGTTGTGATTCTAGGACGTGTGACTGTACGGCTGATGCTCTCTGTAGGTGCTCAGTATCTGCTTTCAATTGGAAGTTGCTGCACGACGTTTCGTACCTGTGTTGTGTGGTCGAATGCGAAGGAGCTCTGGCTCTCGACATCGTAGTACCGTCCGTCTCCCAACGAATTGTGCGAGCTAACAACGACCTGTGTTTATGAGCACTTCATCCCCACATGCTCCCCTCAACATCGGACTGCACATACGGCCTGAGAGCCTCCAGGTAGCTTGACAGTTGCGAACTGTTCCTCATTGTACTTCTCGAACGCAGGGCCAAGTGATTGAAGGAGGTTGGGGTCGTCAGAGGTAAGCGCCTTGATGTCTGCGGCACTCCGGTCTTAGCAAAGCCTGCCAATGGGTTGGATAGGAGGCTTGGATATTCTCACCAGCGACGACATCAGACAACTAGAGCTCCGTTAGCCGACCCGCTGCGCGAATTCCGCATTGCTGGCTGGACAGACCTCTCCGGGTGGTGCTGCTTCTACAAATGAGGCTACTGCTGATGTATTGGAGACCATGTTGGGTGTTGAGTGAGTAAAGACTGGCGAGTTGTTGTGATGGCGCGTTTATGGGGTCCAGGCACCTGGGTGAGTTAAGCGCGTTAAGCGCGAAGCTCAATAAGCAACCCCAATTTGGATCTGGATCTAGATGTGTTCTACAACACTTAAATGTGAGATACAAGGCCCGACAGTGACGTCTTTCACTCCGAGCATGCAATTGTGCAATTCGCGAGTAATAGCCATTCATCCTCCTACTCCACCAGAACACAGCCTTCGAAATAGAAGGACGTGGTAAACACTGTTCATAGCGAAGTATCTACCGTCTCACAGTTGATGCTCTATCCATGACGTAGCAACATCACGGCCCTATCCCTTCTTCTTGAGCTTCGCCATTGTGGTCTTCAGACTAAGTGCCCTCCTCAACTTCTTGAGCCTCGAATCTCTCGCTTTGTCCTCGCTCTCTATCTCCTCGCGGGATTTGTGAGGCGTTTCTACGAAGGCGCCATCGTCGGTGCCAGTATCAATATGTGGGATTGCGTTTTCAACAGGATCTGATGCGGCAGAGTCCGTTACGAGAACAGCACTGCCGGCAGTGTTGTTGTTAGTAGAGCTGGGTCGGATACTAAGTCTGACGTTGCCAACAAGAATCTCCCATCCCGCCAGTCCTTCGGACTTGCCGACGCCGCATTGCGTCTCCGAATTCCGCCAGGGACAGTGCTCGCGGTGTTTGTGGACGAGGTCGAGGACAAAGAGGTCATCGTCATGTTCTGCAGAGTCAAGTGACTGGTTTCGGGGTCGGTGATACAGCCACAGGCCGACCCGCTGGGAGCAGGTGGCGCAGGTCAGGATTGGATTCGATGCTTCCACGGCGCCACGCCAACCGAATAGGGCTGGGGTAAGGATTTTGGGTTGCGATGAACCAGACGCTTCTGTAATGTCGACAGTCGCAGTGGAGGTGCCCATCTCGCAGGAGCTGCTCTCGTCCAAGGTTTGCAGCAATGGCACGAGATCTGTGACGCCCGGCTTGGTCCTTGTATCCCTCAGATCCTCCTGCACATCCTGCAAACTCCGACACCTCTCCCTCAGATCGTCCCTCCACACACTTTCCCTCACCAGCGACAACCTCATGATATCTTCCTTGCACCCTCCCGCCTTTCTCCATAGACAATCTTCCGCATGTCCCTCCACGACCAATCTCTCATACCGCTGCACGAGCTCTTCCTCTACCTCTATCGAGTAGTCTTCGCTGCCGTCGATGTCTTCGCCGTCCGCATCCTTTCTCTTCGGCCGGAGTTGGACTACGAGTCGCGCCTCGCATCCGCCCTTGCAGGCTACGCGGTTCAGGGCTTCGCATATCCAGCCGCGCTTGGCCCAGACGACTTCGTTGACGCTGTCGGGTTTCGGACTCCATGTCTTGACGTCTGAAAAGGTTTTGAGGCGGGCGAGGAAGGCTGCTTGGTTCCAGGGAGCGTAGTTTGGTGCGGGCCGTGGGGGAGTATCAGCGACAGTGGATTTCAACTTGGCGATAGGTCTAGTGATAATAGAACTTGAGGTTGATCGAATCGAGTTGGGTGATTCGGTGCTTGTGCGAGGCCTTTTGGCTTGAGGCGTGCTGGTGCTGGGCACATCCTGGAGGGTAGCTAGGCTGGTCTGAGAGCTGGAAGTGAGGGAGTCGAGGAGCTTGTTGAACTTGCGCTTTGAGGTGGTCAGCGCTACTGCCATAATCGTTGTTGAATCAGGTGTGTTTGGCAGCTGTCGTCGCCTCTTCTGGAAGATATTGAAATCAACGGTATCAGGCGAGTGAGTTAATTGAACTGGAGTCGTGTGTTGCCAATCACAAACAAACGGGACGATCACCGGCCCGCAAAAACGGTCCATCCCACTCTCCGGCAGACGTCACAGCAGAAATGTTCACGCTGTCCAAAAACAGCTACCTCTCTACCACTCTCCTCGTCTCACTCCTCGTCCTGGCTATCTCGCTACTCTCCACGACCTCGTCCAGCCTCCCGCATCGACTCTCCCTCCTAGCCCGCCAGTTCCTTCCCATCCGCTCCATCAGCACTTCTCCCACCATGTCCTACGCCAAAGAACTCCGAGTCGCCGAGCTTGCCGTCCAACGCGCCACTCTCCTTACCAAACGCGTATTCCACGAGAAGGCAAAAGGCACGCTTTCCAAAGACGACGCGTCGCCCGTCACGATTGGCGATTTCGGCGCTCAAGCTCTCATCATACAAGCGATCCGGAAGAACTTCCCCCAGGACGAGATCGTGGGCGAAGAGGAAGCCGCTACGCTGCGAGAGAACAGGGAGCTGAGCTCGAAGATCTGGACGCTGGTCAAAGAGGCGAGACTCTCGGATGCGACGGCGGAGGAGGAGCTAGGTGGCCCGATACCGAGTGAGGAGGACATGTTAAGTGCGATTGATGCGGGAAACAGCGCTGGTGGCGCCAAGGGCAGGATATGGGCGTTGGATCCCATCGATGGGACGAAGGGCTTCCTGCGTGGTGGGCAGTACGCGGTCTGTCTAGCGCTGATGGTGGATGGAGATGTCAAGGTGGGAGTGCTGGGATGTCCGAACCTGCCCGTCGACGACAGCGCCTCGCTAGACGCACACAGTGGAGAGAACCAGACAGATGCAGAGGGCAAGGGTGTTCTCCTCGGCGCCGTACAAGGCCAAGGCGCAACAAGTAGACCCCTTGGAATAGGTGCATTAGGCAAGAGCCAGCCCATACACATGAAAGAAGTCTCCTCCATCGCCGACGCGACCTTCTGCGAAAGCGTCGAAGCCGCACACTCCTCGCACTCCGACCAATCGCAAATTGCGCAAGAACTCGGCATCACCAAGCCGAGCGTGCGCATGGACTCGCAGGCCAAGTACGGCAGCATCGCCCGTGGCGCAGGGGACTTGTACCTCAGACTGCCGGTCAGGAAGGATTACCAGGAGAAGATCTGGGACCATGCCGCGGGCGATCTGATTGTGAGAGAGGCGGGCGGAGAGGTCACAGACGCGCAGGGGAAGAGACTGGATTTTGGGAAGGGCAGAACGCTGAGGAATAACAAGGGCGTCGTGGCTGCGCCGAGGGGCGTCCATGCGCAGGTTTTGGAGGCGGTGAAGAGCGTGCTGGGGAGCAAATAGATCCAGACTACGTAGCTCCTTACAGGGATCGCTGATGGTGCTTCCACGGAGGCCCAGGGCCAAGCGTCGGCTGCAGACCAACGTTAGCCGCCATCGAGGTATCACCTTGTTTACCTCCGATAGAAACCAACAGCAGGAGTGGCTCTAACACGGGTAGCAGAACGATGCTGCACCTTCTGTTGGCTCTCGCTAATGACATAGGAGTGAAACGGTCACATGATGGAGCTTGATGATCTTAGGAGATAGCCCGCACCAGAAGCTGCTTTGAAGCCACTCAGCTGCTACGACTTACGGGCTGTAGCACACGTCGCCTCGCATTGGAGTCTTCTTTTCCGTGATGCCGACTGATCGACGGTGACCAAACTGAATCAATATTTTACAGTCCGGCCCGTGCGCCATGCCATTCCCTAGAGATATCGGTCCGGCATGTCCTCCCATCTCATGCACAACCCACCCAGAAGGCAACCCAACCCAGCAGCACCATCCCCTCACTTAATTTTCTTAGCCTTCAAGCGTATGGTTTCGCCGTTAACGAAAATACCCTTTCCTTTGTATGGCTCGGGCACTCTCCACGCCCTGATCTTGGCCGCAAACTGCATCACGACCTCCTTCTCACACCCCTCGAGCAGTATGCGCGTCGGCTGCGGCGTCGACGCTTTCACACCCATGGGGACTCCAAGCTCGATGGGATGCGAGTAGCCGACCTTGAGCGAGACGAACTGTTGGCCAGGGTAGGCGGCGGGTTTTGTTATGGCGGTGGATTCGATAGTTGCACGGTAACCCACGCCGACGAGGCGCAGAATGGCCGTGTGCCCTTCGGAGACGCCGAGGATGTGGTTTTGGAGGTAGGCGCGGACAGTGCCTGTACGATTGAGAGACTGTTAATGGCATACTTGGAAAACCGCACGCTCCAAATCAATGCCATGTGGGAAGTTGATGAACGCACCCCACATCTCCCTCTGCTTCCTATCCTCCGCATCCAGCACGTCCAACGTCTGCGCCCGGTTACCGGCATCCTGCGCAATGCTGATGTACGGCGGTATGGGCATCGACATCTTTCCCAATGGCCCAGCGACTTCTACAATTGACATTGGCGCTGTTCTGCTGATGCGACCTTTCACTCTGGGTTGCCGTGGCTCGATGATCTTGAAGGTGACTTCTGGTGGTAAAGAGAGCGGTGATTTGCCAATTTTCGAGCGACATGAAGCGGAGGAGGAGAAGTCGTGCGTAGATACGGTGGGCTGGAAGGCGTGGAGGAGAAAAGACGGGAGAGAGACGCAAGGCGGCTGTGCGGTAGATACGCCCTGAAGACAGCGCCGTCTAGCAGTTGAAAACATGGCTGCCGTCTTGATGTTATGTCGAGCGCTGCTGCGGCTCTGAGTCCGAGTCGGGACATTGGAGGTTCGTTGCACGTGATCTTGCTCGCCGAACAATCTCCGACGAATCTTCAACATCAACACTCGACAATGTATCTACGTCCAACAATCTACCCTATATTACAGACACACAATCTGGCGCAGGAGTTGATTGGGGAGGCGTGGAAGATCTGGTTCTATAGACATCAATCCGTGTCCCGCATTCACTTCCGTGGCGTGCACCAGGTGACGTCCATCACAAGGACAGGCTCTATCCTCTTACCTTCTTCACCTCAACAACAATTCCACTTCCATTTCCGCTACACTAGTTATGTCAAGGCATCTGTGCTCTATGGCATAGACGGTTTAGGTCTTCATACGTCTCCAGCTTTTGCAAGCGTCTCTTGTGAATCCGTTTATCAATACCTGCGATAACGTTTCGATACGTTATGGATGTCGTCCTTTTTGTCTTAATTCTTGCTCTTCTCGGTCTCGTCAGCAGTACTCCATCGGTATCTCATTTCGAAGGTAAGTCAGTGATTCCATTTGCACTCGACCTCACACATGTTCAAAACATCGCTCCTCTCTAACACACCCGCCATTTTAGATGGCTTCTCGATTCCAACCAACATTCATGCCAGCATTGATCTGTCTGCCTTGGTTGAAAGGTCTTCAATCCACGACCCAGAGGTATTTGGTCAGGCCCTGAGTATCATCCACTCCATTGAGACATCACCTTCATGCAACAAGATTGCTACAGCCACGCTGCTCAACTCGTGTTCGTCGCTCGACGCGCACAGTGGCGCTGATAGATCCAGCACTGAAAGCGTCCTGGACGAAGTAAGGTCTGTCTATGCTGCTAGGCTCGCCGTCTGTGAGCTCACTGGAGCGAAAGCTACCATACCAGCCCAATGTTCCTCATTCGTCCCGGTCGAACGTAACCGCAGGAGACAAGGATTCGGTGGCTTCCTTCGGCGTAAGGGCCGTCCGAGCAAAGACACGGAGTACACTGCGGATTACGACGACATCACGGAAGTGCAGCTTGAGCAGTGCTTGAGGGCTCTGGAGTCACGACCACAGTGGTGGACGAGTTACAGCAATGCCAGACAGAATGCCGTTATCATGTGTCAAGCCACCAGAAGCGAGATCGAAAAAGACGAGCTTCTTTCACTGTATAAGTCGATGGCTGGCGTCACTTCTGATATCACCCTTGGCCTTTCAAAAGCCGTTCTCGAAGCAGAAGCTCGTCTTGCAGCACAAAAAGAGTTCACAGAAAGCGTGAGCCACTTCCTGTTCCAGTTGCGACAGGATATGGAGCAAGGAAAGGCGCACACTACGAATGCGTTTGATCAAGTGATCCACGACATGACAGTTACCGCTGATACCATCACTGCTGCCATACTTCTAGCTGGCAAGGATGCTGAGCAGGTGCTGGATGCGTTCAGCCGCAGTGTGCAGTACTCTACAACTGAGGTCAACGAAGGAAGCGAGAAGCTCAAGCACGTTTTGGAGAGCACTCTACGCGACACCGAGCAAATTGGAGCGCTGCAAGTCCAGAACTGGCAAAGCAGCCGCGACATGGCCATCAGCGTCCATGACCGCCTCGAGCTCGTCCGGGAGCAGCAAATTCAAGCTCTCCTCCAGGAGCTCGGCTTGGTACACAACGGGCTGCAAATGACCAACGAACTCTCGACTCGAATCTACGAGCGGCAGAACGCTATGGCTGAGGAGCTCAGCAACTTCAAGGGCATGCTTGGAGACATTCAGACTGAGGCGCGGTTGGCGCTTGAGACACAACAGGAACATGCTTCTATCCAGGGACAAGTCATCGGCTCTCTCCAGTTGGGTGCAGGGCAGGCGCTGTCGACAATCGAGGCGGTCACTGCGAAAGCCAATGATGGTTTCCTGGCTGGTGGCTGGGCCAGTCTGCTCGGCGTTGGTTGCGGACTGGGCTTCGTTGTGTATGGAGTCGGAGTGTTCAGCAACAACGCTGCACGGTATCTTGCTTTGGGTGCAGGTGAGTCCCCCGTTCAAGACCAAAGTTCTCAAGATCGAGATTAAACGTTCATAGGAATCCTATGGACCATCCTCGCATCAGGTCTGCCAGCTCTCCTATCTCACCTGGCATCCGCCGTCCTCGCGACTCTCTCCTCCACCATCCACGACTTCACAGCCGCCGCCCTCGCAGCCCTCTCCTCTATCTTTGCCTACACCGTCGCCATCCCTGGCACGCCTGTTGTGGTCCGTCCCGCCCTAATCAACTCTGTCATGATGATCAACTACCTCATTTACCATCTCATGTGCCGCTATTACCTGAGCAGGAAGGAAGGTGGCCTCATACCGAGTGTCGAAGACACGGAGTGTGGACAGAAGACGCCGAGGAATCCGACCAGCCCGAACTTCAACAACCCAAAGTATTACGCTAAGAAGTGGACTGCTTAAGTGCGTCACCACCTCTCTCGGCCGGGACTGTTCCATGCATTCTATTGCTCTATACCCACTCTGCCTTCTCCGCTGCTGTTTCTGGGAGAAAGAGCTTGGAAGCTGGACCGTACGACGCTCTTCGCTCAATGCTTCAATGCTTTTCCTGCTCAATACTTCTGCCTTGTGGACTTCGCATGCCGTCATGAAACATGACTTATGACTTACGAATTGCGAATTGTGAATTGCATACTTTAGCGATGGCATTTGGGAGGCTTTCTAGCACTCTAGCTGCGCTGGCATGGAGCTGTGATTGCGGCTGCATGGACCTCGACTTCGGCGTTTTGCTGTGGAGGAGCAGGAGGCGTATACAGCTTGGCAGGTGCTAATACCTCAGACTGCAGGCGATGCGGAGGCGAAGAGCTGCATAGACTTGATTGTGGTGAGTCGCAACTGGAGTTCTGGCCCTCTTCCATGGACCAGGAACTCGTAGCTAGATTCTGCACGTCGCACCAACGCCTTCTGACACTGCCGCCCTCACGCCCAATACCACCCTCCACGAGCTTTTCCCTGTATGCATTCCTCCCTTCGCTTATCCCCGCTACACTGCCTCCCCCCTCTTCAAAACATCAACCGCTCTTCTTCCCTCCATTCTTGGTCGGGCTCCCACCGCCACTCGCGCCCTCCCGTCCACTGCTTTGCCCGGACTCGGCCTTCGACGCGCCGGCGCCGCCCTCCTGCTCGCCGCGCGCCTTGCTGACTTCTTGGTTCGCCGGGCTGACTTCTAGAGGGTTGTTGGACTAACGAGAGAGAAACCGGGTGTGGGTCAGCCATCGTCGTCTTGTGTGAACATTACGCTACGTCCCCAGTGCGGTGTTTCTACCACTGTGCCGAAGACTCTGGATGAGAAGCAGGAGACGTGGGGAGAACGAAGACCGAAGTAGCGAAGATTGGACGGAAGAATGGAAAGGGAGTCTACGCCAAGGGAACGCGGAAAGAGTACACTCACAGCACCGCCACTCTCCGCCTCCGCCTGTCCCTGCTCCTGCTCCGGACGCGTCGTGTTCGGGTCGAAGGCGGCGTCCTCCGTCGCGGCGCTGGCGTCGTCGGACCCGCTCTTGCTGTACTCGGTCGACTTCGGCACCACGCTGTCTTTGTCCTGGCTGTCCTTGGACGGGTACAACGCCCGTCGCGAGCTATGGAAGGAGCGGGGTGCGAGCGCGAGGGAGGGCCGGAAGGGTGTGCTGCGGGTGAGGGAGGGGGAGAGGAAGCGGCGGGCGGTGGTGCTGAACATCGCTGCTCAGGTAGGTGAGCGGTGGATTAGAGGGGGATTGTGGTACGGTGCAGTAGGCAATTGATGTTTGGAGGTAGTTGACGAGTCGTGTGCTGTGTAGAGGGGATGACAGGTCGACTTTAAAGCTGGCGTTGCTGTTAGGTTTGGCCGAGTGACGGAGTGACAGCTCCAAACGTCATCGGCCAGTCGCCCGTTCGAGATCACCAGGCACGTCGGGTATAATGCGACGTCAATTCTACAGGTAGCGTTAAGCGAACCCATATCGCGACCTTCTGGGGGGTTGGAGGTGTAGGAGGCAACGGAAGATGCTAATGGAAGATCAATGCCATGATTGCTATGACCGCCAACCGATGCCCAATGCCTGAACGCCCGACGCCTTTGTGTCCTTGTAGCATCGTGCATGCTACTCCCCTGAATACGCCTAGGCTCCCTGCCTCGCTCCCTGCAAAATGCACCATATGGCTCCCACTCCCTCTCCCTACCAACGCCGTCCGTAGATCGAGTCCTCAACCACCGGCTTCCCTTTCCTCTCCACCTGCCTTCCCTTCCCGTCCACCTCCCTATGCATCCCCCCACCTGATCCCACACCCGTCGGCGGCGTCCTCTTGACCGGTGACGACGTCACGTCCAGCACTCTCTGCGTCCTGCCCAGTGCGAGGTCGTCTTCCCTTTCCACGTGGTGATGTTCGGCGTCTCGGCGGAACAGCTGCATGATATCCTTCATGCTCAACTTACCCACTGCCTTGCCACCCTCGATGGCCGCGTTGGCGAGCTGGCGCTTCTTCTCTTGTAGAGCGAGGATGCGCTCTTCTACTGTGGAGGCGACGGTCAGGCGGTAGACGACGACATCGACGGTTTGGTTGAGGCGATGCACGCGATCGATGGCTTGTTCCTCGACGAACTGTGGACTCGTCAGCTTGGCTCCTAGACGTAAGGATCTGTGACTTACAGGATTCCAAAAAGGCTCTAGTATAACGACTCTGCTCGCCGCCGTCAGATTGAGCCCCAAGCTTCCGCACTTGAGACTGCACAGCAGAATCCTCGTCTTCTTGTCGTTTCTGAGACGCTCGAGACTGGCTTCTCGCAAATCATTGCGCATGCTGCCATCATATCTAGTGAAGACAAAACCTTCGTTCCTGAGAAAAGGTTCGATGAGATCGAGCATGGACGTGAATTGAGAGAAGACGATGACTTTGTGGTCGTCCGTTTCTTTGTTCAGGATTTGGACAAGGTGGCGGATTTTAGTCGAGGAGACTAGACCGTCTGCCGTGGATTCATCGTCAGACGAGCTAGCATCTTCTTCCTCTTCGTTTTCACTACTGTTCTCATTATCCTCCTCTTCGCCGGTCTCAGAGTCTTCGGAGCGCAGCCAGTCGCCGCCGCCTTCCGCATTTTCGTCGTCCGTCCCTCCAGCTATGCCGAGATCAGAGACGTCTTGCTGCGCCTTGGGAACGACCCAGTCACCATCGCCTTCCTCATCATCACTGTCAGTAATGATCTTCCGGTGTCTCATCTTGTTGGACCGCCAGACTTTGTTGCTTTCTGGCTTGACTTTCCTCTCCGATCTCTTCTCCTTCTTCACCTTCAACTTCTTGTCTTTTCTCTTTCTTCTCTGTACCACAAGGTCCTATTCGCACTCAGCGCACCTGATAGCACCCTTTGCGACCTCTGGTGGGTACAGCTCCACCTGGCAGACATCGCACAGTTTTGTGGCAACGCTCAGTCCTCCGAGCATGCTTGCAACATCATCGAGGTCATCGTCCATCTCTTTCTTCGCCTTTCTTGGTGTCTGAGATCCACTACCAGTAGTACCGGTGGCAAGGGCATCCTTATCCTTACCGACATTGCCGCCGATAAGTTGCGGATGATTGCAAGCCTGGCGCAGACGAAGTAGTAAAACCAAAGCACCAATATAGTTTTGCTTCTCACCACCCATCATCTCTTCTAGGCGGCTTTCTGCTCGCGATTGCAGACGGTCGTAGAAACGGCGCTCTTCGGCGTTGAACTCTGCCACTACGGGTATAATTTTACGGTCGACGATCTTGAACTCAGAGCTCTTAGTCTCTCTATTCTTACCTTTTCCACCTGCGTTCAGGGCACCTTCTTTCTTCAGGACGTCCTTCGTTCGGCGCTTCATAAACGCCTTGAGGAAGTACTGCAGTCTCTTCATCGCCAGCCCGCCGCGGCCGTTCTTCATAGGCCCTGTGATCTGATCCTTCCATTGCCTGAGCTCGTCATATGGCTTGATTCTCAGGAAATGGATTAAGCTTTGCAGCTCATCCAGATTGTTTTGCATCGGCGTTCCCGTGAGACACCATCTGTACAGTGCCTTCAAAGCATAGCACGCCTGCGTGCTTTTGGCGTTGCGGTTTTTGATTGTGTGCGCCTCGTCGAGAATCACGCGGCACCAGTGCACACCAAAACAGCCGACTTTGATACCGTCGGGCGCGTCGGAGGTGCCGGCGTGCTCGGAGGCGAGGATCTGGTAGGTTGTGATGACTACGTCGTATTTCTTGAGCTCGTTGAAAGACTTTGTGCGGGAAGGCCCGTGGTGGACAAGCACGCGCAGACTGTGCGGTTTCGTAACTTTGCTCTTGATCTCGGCTTCCCATTGCTTGATAAGCGCTAAGGGAGCGACGACCAGTGTGCCCTTACCAATGTCCTTGGGAGGTGATTTGTGCTTCGAATCATCGCCGGCAGCATCGAGCGGGGGTCGTGGGTTCGTCAGGATCAGAGCGACGGATTGTATTGTCTTGCCAAGTCCCATGTCGTCGGCGAGAATGCCACCTTTAGGCAGAACACCGTTCTTCTTCCTCTCCCCGACCTCCTTGTCAATCATCCAGGCAACGCCTTCGACCTGATGCGGGAGTAGCTGCACACTCAACCCTTCCACCGTTCCGTCATCATCCTCTTCCTCCTCATCTTCAATCTCCCTCTTCTCCTCATTCTTCATTTCCAACGCTGCAAGCTTTTCGGCAAGTCCCTTGGCCGCATCTTGCTCTTTCTTGACGTTTCTCTTGCGAAGCCTTGTCTTTGGCTTGTCGTCTTCGTCGTCAAACGCGCCTTCAAGCAGAGCTTTGATGTTTTCACTGGCCTGTGCCGTATCCACGAACGCGTACGGGTCACTAGCACCAAACTTGTCGTCTCTAAGCGCCGCATCAGGATCGAACTCGTCTGTTTTCGAGGTCAGGTCAATAGTGACTCGTGGCTTGTTATAGTCGTTGATAGCCTGGAATGTCGTGTGTGTCCCTAGCGAAGAGAATTGTGGGCGAGGAGCAGGCTGAATAGTGCGAGTTGGTGGGTTGTTGGGCCTTGGAATTTCGATAACATCAGGGCTAGGGCTTGCAGGAGGCTGTTTGAACTGCTGGTTATTTGTAAAAGGCGCAGGTGGAGGCACAGGTCGTGGCGCAACGAATGTGGCGGAAGTCGTGTGATTTGAACGAGGCTTAGTCGTATTCGCCTTTGGTATAAAAAGGTGGGACGTATCTGCCCTGAACGGATTGCGGAGTGGACTCGCTTTCCCAAACTCAGGCTGCTGGGCTGATTGCAGAAGCTCATGCAGCTGCTTTTGAGGCGGACTGACCTGAGCCAGTGGTACTCGCGGAGCTTCAGCTGCCGCTGTTATTGTGTGCAGCGGTCTTGGCTGATTTTGTACCCCCCCGATGGTGGCAGGTCCGCTGAACTGTTGCTGTGGAACCTTGTACTGTCCGGACGCCGCTCTGGGCGGCTCCCTCTCATTCACCATAGTGCCTGCACTACAACACCTGTTCGGTAGTCCGTCTCTCGCTCTATTCAGCCTCGATACCCGCGGAGGCTGTGCTATCCGTGTTTGCTCTGTTGTGCACGTGAAAGTAGGTTCTTGCTGCCGCTGTTGCGGTGGTTTGAAGTTGAACTTGGATCGTGTGTAATCTGTTGAGGAAGTAGGAGGCGATTGGTGCTCTTCCGTGCGCGAGGCAAAGAGCGTGGACGCTCCGTCTCTTCCAGACGTCCCCAAAGGCGATGGCGTAAAAAACCCTTGCTTCGGTTCTACAGTCCTCTCCTCGAACAGGTTGCTGCTGTCGCCGATATGCAGATCCGACAAGTTTTCGTGCGTGCGTTCGAATGCGACCTGTGGGCTCAAACGGTCCGGTCTTGCCAAATACGCGCCGTACCAGCTAGGTGAGAGCTCCGGTCGTAGTGCTGAGGGTTCGGACGAATCGCCGAATGCTTTCTCAGGTGTAAGAGTGATTTGCGACTGGGACCAAACAGGTTTCTTCCGGGCAGAGAGAGTGTCAATAGGGCGGAATGCGCTTCGATGGCGACGGTCCTGCCTGTTGTCCATGATCAGTCCAATGGTTAGAAAGGTCAAGATCGGGAGTCCGTCCGGTCTGTTGACGACTTACGCCTTTCTTCGTACTTCAGAGATCGTTCAGTTCGTTTCTTCCACCAGTTAGAGATCATCGGGCAGCGCACCTCGGTATCGTCGCTGTAGAGTTGTCCCCGCCGATGGAGGGACGCGAGACCGCGTTGTGGCGTTTCGGGTAGTTTGTTGCTATGGAAACAATCACACGTTTGCTCCTCTCCACTACTGCGCTACTGCACCGGTACTGATTGATTGATTGATTGATTCTATATAAGCTATGCACAGGCTTGCCGCCCGTATGAGCTGTCCCTACACGCTACCTTCCGCTCAAGCTCTCCTATTCCGTCGTCTCAACCGAAATCCCCAAGTCAATTCGCAAGAGCGGCCCAGGGGTAGCCGCTCTCTAAGAGCTCTGTTATGTGGATAAGTTTGCCGAGTCCTCGGCCGCGTCCTCTATGTCCTCCCTCGCATTTCTTTGCGGTGCCGCTTGCATCCTCATGGTTTGCTTGAGAAAGTGGATGGTCGCCTTCACAACATCCATGTCAGGTTTCCACTTCTCTTTTACTCCGTCCACCGGCTTCCGCGTCCTCCAGTCTATCCGCCTGCTCCATCCTCCTAGAAGGAATGACATGTCTCCCCATCT
>NAJN01000660.1:0-19049 GCA_005059845.1 Cryomyces minteri | reverse complement strand
CTACAACAAGAGCCACGTGCCCGCAATCATGGAGTTCTCTCGTACGGATGAGAAGAACTTTGGTGCCATAGCACACGAGGTTCTCAAGGAGATTTCCACTCACAATCCCGAAGTCTTCCGCGCTCATGTCCAGGAGCTTTGCAAAGGTCTTGAGACTCAAGCACCTACCGCGGAGAGCGCCAATGACCCAGGTGCTGTAGATACACTGAAAGCATGTGCAGGCTTTGCGACCAAATTTCCAGCAGAGGTACCTAAGGACCGCAAGTTCCTACATGCAATGGTAAACTATGCTGTTCATGGGACTCCGCCCAAAGCGGCGAAACACGCCGTCAGTGTCATCATGGCTGTCGCGGACAAGAAGGAGATGTTTGCCAAAGACATCCTCCATAAGTGTACCTCAGAGTTTCAGTATGGTGCAGATGGCTTTTTGTCAAAGCTCGCCGCGCTGTCGCAGTTGATGCTACTCGCATCAAAGGAGTTGGAGGAGGAAGCCGACGGTGTCATCAACATCGCGATCGAGCACGTGCTGCTCAGAGCTAATGCATCTTCTTCAGCCAACGATGATGATGCTCAGGAGACGGAAGTTGAATGGCAGGAAGAACCAGACTCTGACTTGCAAGCCAAGATTTGGGCCCTGAAAACACTTGTCAACCGCTTGCGGTCTTCTTCCGATGATGACTCGGTCAAGGAGACCGCGAAACCAGTGTACAAGCTTCTGAACAAATTGGTAGCCAAGGACGGCCAATTATCCAAGAAATCTGGCGATGCGATACCGAAAGCGCACAAAGCGAGGCTGAGACTGCTGGCTGCGCAGCTCTTCCTCAAGCTATGCGCTACTCATAAGGTGTTTGATGACCTGCTGACTCCCGCGGACTTCAACGTTCTGGCTACGGTAGTACAAGATCCAAACCCGGAAGTGAGGGTGACGTTTGTCAATTCTCTCAAGAAGGGGCTCGGACAGAATAGACTTCCACGTAGATTCTATACCCCTATCTTTCTACTTGCGTTCGAGCCCCTGAAAGACGTTAAGGAGAGCACTGCGACTTGGTTGCGGGCTAGGTCGCAGGCGTTTCAGAAAACAAAAGACACCGCAATGGAATCGATGTTCGCCAGGCTTTTGAGCCTTCTCGCGCATCATCCGGACTTCTCGAGTGACCACGAAGATCTTCAGGATTTCATACATTACATTCTCTTCTACCTCAAAGCCGTAGCCACAGAAGAAAACCTCCCTCTCATCTATCACGTTGCTCAACGCGTCAAAGCCGTACGGGATGGTGTAGACCCTCCTCAAAGCGAGAACCTTTACATTCTCTCAGACCTCGCCCAAGCGGTGATGAGAAGGTTCGAAGAGGAGAGAGGGTGGAGCATGCAGGCTTGGCCGGGGAAATTGCGCATGCCGGCCGCATTGTTTGCCCCGCTGCCAAGTCACGAGGTCGCGCAGCAGATAGCGGACAAGCAGTATGTTCCTGAAGATCTCATTGACAAGCTTGAAGGCCTGGTTAGCGAAAGTTTGAAGACCAAGAAGAGAAGACTTGGGGAGGTAGGCGCGCACAGGGCAACCAAGAAGGTGAAATCCGTAAACGGATCTGGACATGGTACGCTGTCCACCAAAAAGGTGGCGGGATCGAAGACTCCGAAAACGCCGAGAGCAAGGAAGGGGAGGAGGGTCAGAGAGGGCGGGATCAGTAGTGCTGCACCCAGTAGCGAGAGACGGAGGAGTGGAAGGGCGAGAGGAAAGACGAGTTATGCGGAAAGAGATGACAGCGAAGACGACGCTGAAATGGAGGCTGCTGGTGGCTATGCCGAAGAGGAGGACGACCACATGGACGGTGAAGATGCCGCGGAATTGAGCGAAGCGTCTGGCATGGGTACGCCTACAGCGAAACCTAAGCCGAACGGCAAGACCAAAGCCGTCGCGATCAAAGAACCGAGGAAGAAGACAGACGAGGTGGTCGCTATTCCTTCAGATGACTCTGACGGGGACTTGAGCGATCCACCGGATACAGAGGACGAGGCGTGAGGCGTACTTCACTTACACTCGTGTCACACTTCCGAGCTTGTTCTTTTCATTCGTCGTTCATGTTCGCACCCTAGCGTTGTTTGCTTTCCACGCATATCGAGATATCCATGCACGTCTTCATAACGTTCTATACTCCTTCTAACACTTGCTTTTCGTTGCTTATAACTATGGCTCTGTTTCCGGTGTGCATTGTTGATTTGTCGTCGTATGTCGTCTATATATCAAGTTAGTACATATCCTTGGATATAACGAAGACCTAAGCGTGGTGATTCACACCACTCCCGATGAAACAGGTGTAGAGTGAACAGTGAGATGTCCGCTTAGTACTGCTTTGTCTGCTATCTCCATACGCACGCGCCGGCCGACATGTATATTACAAGCACTTTAACCTACTATGCCTTTCCACTGCCTACCCCTTAGCTCTAACCCCATGTTCGCATCCGTAGCCTCTATTCCTGTCCGCCCTAGCCTCTTTTTCAATCGTCGCCAAAGTCACGCTAGACATCGGTCTAGCGTTTATTAGTTTAAAGGTCTAAACATGCATACCGCAATTACCACTTAGTGCTTTAAAGCATATAATTGTTTTGTTAGAGGCTATTCTAATAGCGTATATATATTTAATTATAATAACTATTATACTACATAGATTACGTGTATAGAAAGTTACTATAGGTAAAGCATATTATAGGAGAGGTTAGAAAAAGTTAGAAAAGGTAGTCTAAACATAACCTATACTAAAGTCTATTATAATTAGCTACATTCTCTAAACTTTTTACTAGAAAAAAGCACTACTTTTATAGCTCTAAAATAGATAGCCTTAAGAGTAAAGTAGTAGAAAGTGTTAGAAACAGGTGATTTTGCTCTTTTTCTAAGACATTTATTTTAAAGGTCTTTAGACCTAGATCCTATAAGTTTAAAAGCCTCTATATGCCTATTTTTAGGCTAAGTACCCCTACATGCTTATTTTTAGGCTAAGTACCCCTATATGCTTACCTTTAGACTAGGAAGCCTCTACATAAGTCTAGAAAACCCTCTATAGCTTTTCTAAGATAAAGCTAACAAAGTACTTTTCTAAACTATAAGAAATCTCCCTACTAGTCTAGGGATAACGCAAACAACCTTTAAAAGTATTTGTTAAGTACCCCTATCTAGTTACTTAGCACTTAGCTGCCTTATGTATATATAATACCCCTAATAAAGTTTCTATTAGCGGGGTTGTAATAATGCATCTTTAAACATACTCTATGAAATTAACCTACAAGAAATCGATTTAAACACGCTTAAAAATTATGAATTAACCCCTACTACATAAGGTTATATACTTAGAAAGCTCTCTAAAGGCTGTATATAGGCTAAATTATTGCGTTTTTTATGTATACTAACTAATAACAATTTTTAACACTATTATGTAGTCTATAATACAAATAAACTAGACCTTATAACTTTATATAGGCCGGCTAAAATCCTATACTAAGCGTAAAGAACGCTAAATTGTTTATACTATAAGAAAATATCTAAAAAATTATTATAAATAGATTAATAACAAAGTAAATATTAGATTAAGTAATAATACAATTTAGTTAATTCTAAAGTAATACTATATATTCTATTAGATTGTAAAGAAGCGTCTACTTCTACTACTAAATCATATATAGATAAGGCTTTAATAGGTAAAAGAACATTATAATTAGACTAATAAATAATAGGTAAAAGTCATTTAGAGTAATAAGTACTTAGTAGAGTAAAGTAGCGGAAAAAAACCTAGATAGGTTTAGGGAATACTGTAATAAAAATAGGATAAAGACTTTATTTTTAAATACCTATCTAGAAAAGAGTTTTAGGTAATAGTATAGGCTACATTTTAGGGTAGAAGTAGGTCGGATTACTTTATTATACGCTAAGATTTAAAGGGAAAAAAGAATAGATATACCTCTACCTTATATACTAAAGCACTTATAGATTAACTCCCTATATTCTATAATCTAGGTATAGTTTTTATATAGGATAACGCTATTATAGGGTAAATAGCTAGAGTAGTAAAATGGAGGCTTAGCGCGGAAGTACATAGGACCGTCCTACTAACTTAGCATTTACTAGCTATTCTAGCCTTTAGGTATTCCTACTACGTACGGGCCTTAACAAGTAAGGCATAGAATCCTCACGTAATAGAACATAGCACGGATCTGTAAGCACTCTAGTATACAAGTAAGCTATAGAATCTACATAAAATTAGCTATAGAGCATTTAAGGGATTATAATATAAGATTAAAGCAATAGGATACTTAAATAGCTAGTAACAATATTAATCCTCCTACCTAGTAAGTAGTAAGTAGTAGCTAATAGAAGACTAAGTAGTAAACATGCAGCTAAACATTAACTAGACCTAAACGGCTAAAGTACACGGGACGGTCCTAGCTATATTTATAGGCTATAATAGGAGAGTCCTAGGTAGTAGCGGTCTTTAACTACCTATTAACCTTATCTACTTAAGTCTAGTCTTATCACGCTTATAGAGCATAACTTACTAGTTCCTAATAATAGTAACCTTACTAGTACTAAATGTAGTATAATAGAAAGAGTTAAAATAGGATAAAAAATAGTTATAGATGAAAATTGCTAGCTACTAGGCGCTATAATAACTAGACTAGTAATTAACTAAACGCTATGTTTAGTTATAGCAAAATCTAGATAAAGATATTAGTTACTACAACCTCTATTACAAGTAGCTACCGCTACAAACTAGTGATTAATTAAGTGCTACGCTTAGTTATAGCAAAAACTAGTGATTAGCTAGGTGCTACACTTAGTTATAGCAAAACTAGTGATTGACTAAATGCTATGTTTAGTTATAGCAAAATCTAGATAAAAACCTTAGTTGCTATAACCTCTATTACAAGCGGCTACTGCTTTAAACTAGTAATTAACTAAGTGCTACACTTAGTTATAGCAAAACTAGTGATTAACTAAGCGCTACACTTAGTTATAGTAAACACTAGTAATTAGCTAAACGCTACGTTTAGCTATAGCAAATCTAGATAAAAACCTTAGTTACTATAACCTCTATTACAAGTAGCTACTACTACTAAAGGGTTAAAAACTACTAGGGATTAAAAATACCCTAAAAACTACTAAAGGAAAGATAAGTTAATTAAGAGCATAATAAAGGAGTAAAAAGGCCTATCCTACTAGTAGGAAATGCCTCTAGTTTATTAGCTAGTTAGCACGTTAGAATTAAGAATAAGATGCGGAAAAGAAGGGATAAAACAATATTATAGAGTAATCTCCAAATAAGAAATAAATGCTAAGGATCCATTTTCGGAATAGCCGGTCCTAAAATGCCAAAAAACTCCTAGAAGATTAATAGAACCGGAACTAGTATATAAACAGGAAAGTTTTACTAAGAGAAGAAAATAGAAAAAGATAGAGAAATAGTAGCTACCTACCTTACTAAACTAAAAACAAGAGAAATAGCACGTAAGAATGTTATTAGAAATGTTTAGAACTACCTTTAGTAGCCTATAAGAGAGAATCTAGAGTAGTAGCACTACTTTAGTAGGCTATAATAAAGCGGTAGAAGTTACTTCTAATACAACTAACTCCGTAGGACTTATTCCTAAGGCGGGCCTAACTAGAGCTAATAATCCTCTAGTTTTAGTTAAGGTAGGCGGGACCGTCCTACCTACTTTAGCGCCCCTAACTATAGTTGTTCTAAGCGGTCCTATTTGTAGCATATCTGCTTTGCTAAGCCCTAGATAGGGAGGCGCTCCGCTATTTACTAGCTTAAATGTAACTTAATTCATTAAACTATAGGAAGAGCTTTATATAGACTATATAGTTATAGACCTAGATTGCGTTTATAAGGTAGCGTTATACTGTTTGCTAAACCTTAGCGGATATGTAAAGACCTTAATAGTGTATATTACTTGTAACTAGGAGGGTCTTAAGAAAAAGCTCCTAAAAGAATACAAGGATGCTAACTCTAATTGTATTCTAAACTCTCGTGGTTTCCTTTAGGCCTTAAAGTCGGTTAAAAGAACTACAAAAGACAGCCTATATAGTTGTTATTAATAGTACAAGACTATTATAGCTTGTATCTTAAGTAGATAGCTAGACAACATAACTTATAGGCTTTAGTTTCTCTACGGCTTACTAGATGTTATAAGTATTAAGGTTATTAACAAGATAAAGCTCTAAGTTAACAATCCTAAAAGCTTTTAGGACTTTAAAGGCATCTATAAACAAGCAGCTTTCTACCTAGATTCGTAAGTAGCTATGTAGGATTGTCTATAGCCTAATAATACGATTTTAAGGTACAACCCTCTAGTAAAGCTTAGCATAGAACCTATTCTAAAAGAGCTATACCCGGCTCTCTAAAGCACCTTTTTAACCACGACGTTAGATCCTAGCCTATTAAAAATGCAAGAGCTAAGCATAAAGGCTATAGAGGAACTAACGAAGATGTTTAGTAATCTATCCATTAACGTGTTAAAACTTACGTAGTAGGGAGGGAATCTAGGTTGTATCTAGGGAACGGCTTCTAGCTAGAAGCCGCTAATAGCCCTAGGATAGGCTCCTACATAAGGAGTTTATTAAAGCTAAATAGGTTAGGCAGCAAATCCTAGCGGAGCTAATCCTAGAACTTAGTATGTTAGGGTAGTATACGCTATAGTAACTAGTACGGCATCCGGTCTTTGTAATTTCTGCAAGGAAGATGGACATTAGATGCGAGAATGCCCTAAGGTAGATAAGCTCTACTAGGGAGGACACATGCATTTTACCCTACTAGGACAAAAAGCGATAGGGCTAAAGGGCTCCTAGGGAGCTAAATTCCGGCTTCTAAACATAAACAAGTTGTCCTATTACTAGCAAGTCTGTTAGTAGCTTAATAGCTATTATAAAAAGAAGTAGGCTACTATCTAGAGCTAGGGAAAGTCTATAGCATAGGGTATAACCACTTAAACCGTAATAGCAAACTTTGTTTAGATAGAAGAAGATACTAATAAGGAAGACAAGGTCTAAGCTAATAGTCCGGAGTACTTTGTAGAGGTTTGTGTAGCAAAATCTTCTAGGACTTTAGACTATAAAGGATAGACACCGGCCCTAAACTAGAAGAACTTCCGGGTAATAAAACCTATGATGAAGTAGCGGGCTTAGTTAAAGGCTAGTCTACCTACGGCTAAGAGTATTAGGAGCGGATAGTACGTGTAGCCTATAGTAGGTAAGAAAGATAAGCTATTAACGTAGGGGACTCTACCGGTAAAGCCCTAAATTAGTAGCTCGGCGCCGTTACCTATAGAGGTTAACACTAACGTAGAAGAAATACAGCCGGTAGTCCCGCTAACGTTATTAAAAGCCTAAGCCTAAAGAGGTAAGCTAAGGACCCGTTAACTAGATAGACAAATTGCTCTAGACGTAAACCTAGAAAAGGTGTTTAATAATGTAATACTTAACACTAACATAACCTTTTCCCTATCTAACTTTATAGGTATAGCGCCGGCCGTGTCTAAACTGCTCTATAATTGTATCCTAAATCCTTACTATAAAGCAAAGGATAAAGTAGCCGGAGTAGCGGAGGTAATACTAGAGGCCCGTATGAATAATGCCTAGGTGGTTAGAATAGTAGAAAAGACCTTAATAGTCTACTTAAATGGAAAAAACTATAAGTTAGTTTAATACTAAGCAGTTGTAGCGGGTAAAGATAGCTACAACTCCGAAGATCTAGGGGAATAGAACGGAGTAAACTAATATGATTTATCCGCCTTATAGGAGGATTTTCTAATAGTAGAGAGTCCTAGAGTACCGGTAAAGATAGGGTAGAGAAAAAGAGAAGTAGAAGCAATTTTTAATAGCGGGGCGGAGTACTATTTAATAACATACGCTACTACAAATTACCTTAGACTCTCTATTTAACTAGGGGTACAAATCCGCCTACAAGAGGCTATAGATAGCGGAAAGTTTATAGGCATTTGCAAAGCCGTGCAAGTTAATCTCGGTAGAATTATACATAAAATGCCATTCCTAGTAGAAGGGCATAATATCTAGGGAATAATCCTTAGTAGGACCTAGAAAAGAAAAGCTTAACTAGAAAGTAGGAACTATAATAACGGTGCCTAGAAGGGGATGGTTACCGTGGCTAATAGAAACACGCGTATTAGTTTTATAGGATATATTCTAGAGCGAGGATTAAAACGCACCCTATAAAACTTTGCTATTACTACAGAAGCATTAAAAGGGTAGATAAGCCTTATACTAGATAGGAGCTTACTAAAAGCATACCGGTAATAGCTATAGCTATAGAAAACGTATAAGAAAACCGTTAGTTAATAAAGCTTCTATGTGCGGACGGGAAATCCCTAGAAGCTAGTAAGTAAGTGCTTATACCGCCCGGTAGAAAAGTACACGGGACGGTCTTAGTAATAGGCGGTATAGCTACTTTACTATTATTAGCATAGGAACCTCTAACAATGTTAGTAATAGATAATAAGGTCTTTAGAATCTTCTTACCTAGGGTATATAAGTAGTCTAAAGAGCAATTATCCCGTTAAACGGACCTACATGCTATTAAGCAATTAATAAAACGTGTATAAGAAAAGAAGGGTTTAGTAACAATAGTTTAGAAACTAGAGCTTAAGATAAGAATGTAAGAGGAAGGTAAGCGGCGGGAAGTAGCTACTATACCTATTATAAATGTGTTTACCGCCTACAAAAGAAAGGCTTAAAAAGTAAGACCGGTAGATGCGTCTAAATTAGACGGCTTAAAACTAGGGGGTTCTTCTACCTAGAGAAGTGCCTATCTAGAGTAAGAGTCTATGTTACCTAAGCTAATAGAAAAATATGCTAGCTAGATTATCCCGAAGTTCTCTAAAATTGCACGAGGATTTTGCCTTAAGCCTAAGCGTGTTACTACCCTAGTAATTAGAAACAAGCTACTACCTAGAGAAAAAAATCTACTACTAGAGATTTTATTCGCTTAAAAGGTAGCAATTGCCTTTAACTTCTCCGAAATTAGCTTAGTACGGCTAGAAGTTACACCTCTATAAGAAATCTACGTAATAGAACATAGCGCGTAGTAAGCCCCTAGCTTTCCGGTGCTAAAATCACTGTATAAGTAGGTAATTATAATGCTAAAAGAGCAACTAGAAGTAGGTCTACTAGAGAGATACTATAGCCTATATTATAACCCGTAGTTCCTAGTAAAAAAGGACGCTAGAAAATATCGTATAGTACACGCCGCTATGCTTATTAATAAGGTTACCATTTAAGATGCAAATCTACCTCTAGCTATAGACAAGTTTTCAGAGACCTTTGCGTGTATGTAGCTTACCTTATTCGTTAACCTTTTCTCTAGATATAACTAGATAGGATTAGCTAAGTAGCATCGTAATCTAACTAGCTTTAATACCCCTATTAGTTTGCTTTAGCAAACTTAACTTCCTTAGAGAGCTACTAACTTAGTAGTTTAATTTGTACGTATTATTAATATAGTACTAGAACGGAATATAGGAACCCGCTACTTAACCTTCCTTAATAATGTCGGAATCTATAGCCTAAAAACAAGATACAACGAGTAAGAAACTACTCCTAGTATTTAGAAGTTTGTCCTAGAACACCTTTAAAACCTAGACAAATGCCTTACTAATCTTAAACGTACTAGGTTAACAATTTCTAGAGCAAAATCATAGTTTAGCTAGAGTAGAGTAAAGATCGTAGGTTTTATGTACAATGCGTAAGAATAACACCCTATTACAGCTACTATTATTAAAATAATTAAATGGCTAGCCTATATAAGTGCTACTAAGGTGCGATCATTTGTAGGTGTTTACACCTACTACCAAATATTTATTATCGAATATGCTCTACGTGTAGAGCCGTTATATCGACTACTTAAAAAACAAGAGCTATTTGTATAGAGAGAGGAATAGAGCCGCGTAATAGATGATCTTAAAATGGTCCTTACTACTACTTCCGCGCTTTAGTTAGCGGATTATAGACCTAAAGCTAGGCTTCTAATACTAGGCTTAGATGCTAGTAAAAGAGGCTAGGGAGGTTATCTCTTCTAAGAGGATTTAGTAAACAAGAAGATTAAACATCTAATATGGTATAAAAGTAGCTTTTAGAGTAAAAGGGAGTAACTATACGATGTAGGGAAGCTAGAATACTAAGAACTAATAAAGTACCTAAAGAAATGCTAAAGTTACCTTTATAGGGTATTTTTTATTATTAAAGTAGATGCAAATACGCTAGTAGCTTAGCTTAACAAAGCTGCGTTAGATCTGCCGGGTTTATTAATAGCTTAATAGGTTACCTAGATCCGCCTATTTACCTTTAAAGTAAGGCATATATTAGGGAAAAAGCACACGGTAGTAGACGGCCTGTCTAGAAGACCTAGGACGGCCTTAGATAACATTAATAATAAAAATGAGGTTAATTTTAACGACGTGATTAACGCAGATTTGTTCTACGTGTTAGCCTACCCGGTAATAGTGCTTAAAACAAGGGGCTACTACTACTACTTAAAGGGAAGTACTTAGAAAGTTCTTTGTAGATTACGAGCTACCTATTAACGCTAGCACGGCCGTTAGGAATAAATACTAAGGATTTTTAGAAGTTAAAGAAAGGAGCGTCTAAGTATTTAGTTAAAGAGGGACATCTATTCTAATAGAACTACTAAAATTAGCCCCTTTGTTAAGTTATTAACAACAAAGACCTTTAGACTATTCTCATCTACAAGTTACACAACAACTCCGGTTATAGAGGACGTAAAGGCACGTATTAGAAGGTAGCTAATAGGTACTAATAGCTAGACATATTTAAATATATTGCTACGTACGTGGTTTTGTGTAAATACTACTAGAAGAGGATGCTAGCTTAGATAAAAGAAGAACTACACCCTACCTATTAGTTAGTCCTAGGGGAATAGTAGTTAGTGAACTTAATCCATATGCCTATAATAGTAGGCAAGAACTACCTAGTTATTGCTCGGGAACATCTATCCGGTTAGTCTAAGTAGTAAGTAATTACGGCTACTTCCCCTAAGGTAGTAGCGCGGTTTTTATTTAAAGATGTTATTTGTAGATATATGTGCTTTAGACGTCTAGTTTGTAATAGAGGACCTAAAAATGAGTTGTTCATAGAGTAGATAATAGCAAAATACTAGGTTAAGATAATAAAGATCTCCGCGTACTATCTAGAAGCAAATGGTCTAGAAGAAAGAGGACACTAGCTAGTTATAGATACGCTATCTAAGCTTATAAAAGAAACATAGAAGGGCTAGTTTAAGCACTATCTACAAGTGTTTTAGGTAGATAGGACAACTATGCAAAGATCTACTAGTAAAACCCCTTTAGAGCTACTATATAGGACTAACATAGTACTCCCTATAGAGTTTAAACACACTAGTTAGAGAGGCCTAGACTAGTTCGGTATAAGAACTACGGGTTAATTGCTAGCTATTAGAGCACTACAGTTAGCTAGAAAGTAAGATAGCTTAGAAGAGATAGCTCTGTTTCTCCGCTGTAATAGGGAAGGTAATTAGGAGTACTACAATAACTACTATAATACGGTGTAGGAATAGCTAGTCCCTAGTTCTTTAGTCTTTTTACATAATACTAAGCTAGAGAAATCCTAGGTAGACAAACTAGTGTTCCGATAGAAAGGCCTAAAGCAAATAGCTCGTTTAGTTAAAGCCTTAGAGACGTACTTCTTAGAAGAACTAGACGGTACCCTTTTATTAGAAACATTTATAAGGGATAGATTAAAAGTATTTAGGCCTAGACCTAATTCGCGGGAACTAACGGATACTAAGGCTTTAGATAATAAAGAGGACAAAGTAGGGCAATTATATAGCCTAGATAATAACGATAAAACGCGAGAACCTATCTATTTAGATAATAGTAGCAAGATACTAGAGGATAAAAAACCTTAGAAGTAGCTATAGGTAGAGATTCTATATACTAAAATTGAACGGGACTAGTACAAGGACTACACGGTAGACTACAATTAAGCCTAGAATAGGCTTTAGAAACTAGAGGATAGGATAAATAAGTGCTATAAAGCACTAATTTACAGGAAAGTAGGACCGTTTTAGCTACTTACGCATAGCTATAGGAAAACAGGACCGTCCTAGCTACTTAGTCACGTAAACTAGTCCTAGGACAAACCCCTAAATAAACCTTACTAGAGCGGCTCTAAAATTACGTTTTCTCCACAAAAGCTAATAGTAACCACTACAAAATTAGACTAGCAAATGCGTCTAAACCTACGTATGCGATAGAATTAAAAACCTGCTAAAAAACTATAGTAGACGGCAAAAAGGAACTAAAAATAGGAGCATAAAGTGAAATAGCTAGGACAAACCTTACTAAGATCTTCCTAAAAGCATAAACTCTCCTACTAAACCTTCTAAATTCCTTCTAAAACCCACGTTCTATTAGATACTAGAGACTAAACCACTAGAAGATTAAGAGACTATTATAGCAACACTAGTAGTAGCGTTTCTAACTAAAATTAGCATTAAAAACAGTAACTAAAGTGAGAAACACGCTTTACTATTAGATATCTACCTTTTAGACAAAAATCCATTAAAAATAAGCTATAAAAATGGCTCTAAGTAAGAAAAACCTTAGAAATGTAACTTGTAGAGCTATAAAAGCAAGCAAAAAGGCCGCCTAGGCGGAATAGTAGAACAATAACAAAGGAGAAGAAGACACTATGCTAATAGTAGCGGGTATAGGTGTAGATAGTACAACTAATAATAATAATAATATAGAAGAGGGGGTAGCTAGTACTATTAGCGCCTAAACCCCTAAAGCTAGCTTAGTTCTATATAAGCTACAAGCCTAGACTACTTAGGCGCTAGTTATCTAGGAGCATTTCTTTAGCACTATTAAAGAGGCTATTACCTAGGCTAAGACTCTAGACGTGAAAAAGGGCTAGGATGTAATAGAAGAGTTAATAGAAGCGCTAGAGACATACTAAGAAGGGGCTAAAGATGCCGTATCTAACCTAGGCTTATAGATGTTTGCTAAAGTAGGTAAGATTAGAAGAAGGTACAAGAAAGAGCTAAGGGCAAAATTCTAGAGCGTAGACTAGACGATTAAGTTTTCTAAGCTATGTAGAGATAAGTAGGCGGAGGTAAACCGTTACCTCCTAGAAGAATAGCTAGAGATTAACAAAAACCATAGACTTCTTTAGAGAGCTAGTAGAGTTCCTATCCGAGCAAATAAGCTAGAAGAGATAGTTAGGGTAGCTAAGCTATACTCTATAGAAGAAGCAGCTAACGCAATCACTAACGTGGTTATAGACCGTCTTATTGCTAGAAAATAGGATAATTAGAAATTAGCCGCTATGCACGCGGTTACTACTAACTAGAAGGTCCTAGTAAGCATAGATTGTAAGGAGGTCTAAACGTAGGCGTTAACAGTTAAAAGGTATAATAAAGCGGTAAAGGCTTTAGGCTAGAACAAGGTTAAAATTAATACATAGGGTACCTTAGATAAAAAATACAACCTAGAGTTACTAGGGTACGTATATAGTAAGAAACAAGAGGTTCTAGAGTTAAAGACTTTAGTGTTAGTATAGTTAGAGAGAGACCGGGTAAATAAGAAACTATAGTTAGCTAAGTTAAAGAAGGGTAAGAAGGGAGGGAAAGAAGCTACTACACAAACTCCCTAGATGTAGACTATAAGCACCGCCGCTACTACTCTAAGTAGGGGGTAGACTACTACAACTATAGGTAGTAGAACAGGTAAGGGATAGCTAGAAGTACCTAAGACTATCCTAATAACTACGTAAAAGTAGCTAACGGTAACATAGCTAGAGGTGTAAAGGACTATCTTACTAATCTAACTAGGACTACTAATAGGCACGGAATAGCTAGAAATACCTAAGACTATCCTAACAACTACGTAAAGGTAGCTAGTAGTAACATAGCTAGAGATGTAAGAAACCGTCTTGCTAAACTAGCTAGAACTACTAATAGTAGAGTAGCTAGGAGTACATAAGACCGTCCTACCTACTACCCCTAAGTTACCCGTTTTAATACTATTAGAAATATACAAATTAACTCTACCTTTTAACTTAAGATACCTTCTAGATGCACCTCCGTTAAAAGTGGTAGTAGAGGATACGGCTTAGTTAGAAGTACATAGGACTATCCTACTAATCGATCCGGAATAGCTACTAGACGTACTAGGTATAGGTTTAGCCTAGGGAACGTAAGTAGGCGAGACTTTATTAGCGCTAGAGGTAGCTAAAGTAGAGATACACGGGATAGTCTTACTAACTAGTTCCGACTAGACGCTAAATGCAGATTAGGCTACTTCTATTGTCCTAGAAGAGTTAGGTTTACTTAGAGGATTACAAGAAGCTATATAGGCTACATAACTAGAAGTACGCGGGATAGTCCTACCTACTAGGATAAGTACGGACTAGGAGCTTGTCTAGTTAATAATCTCTAAGTTGTAGTAGAACGCTACTAAAGTGCGACTTCCTATAGCTATTCCTTAAGTTCCTAAGGTAATAAATGTAGACGGAACTCTTACGGCCGTAGGGATGTAGGTACTAGTAGCGTAGAAAGATTAAACTAGCCTAGGATTAATAGGTATAGGAGAGTTTAGTCTAGATAGCTTACTAATTAAGGGGTTTAAGTTACATAGGACCGTTCTACCTACTTCTCCCCCTTTACTAGAGGAGGGTATAGAGGCAAATAGTGCCTTGCCCTAGGGTTTTACTCCTATAAATACTAAGGTTACTATTTAGGTGTAGCCTTAACCTCTACCTAACTATGCAGCAAAGACCCCGACTAAGCTGTTACCTACGAAAAAGCAAAAGCTAATAAAAGAGACCGTAAAGGTAAGTAGACCGGCTAAAGATAAGAACAAGAAGGCGGATAAGAATTAGACTAGTTCTAAGCGGAAGAGAACAAATAAACTAAAGGTAATAGGAGGAAAGTATCTCCTTAAAACTATACGCAATTGCGACTACACTCCTAGATTTGCTACTATAAAGCAGAAAATACAGGACTGTGTAAATACAGATGTAGCGGTGCTTAAGGTAATTGTAGAGGTTATTAAGTATCTAAGATAAGACCACAAATAAGAGCCTATCTACTAGCTTTATTTGATAATAATAGCGTATAAGTTTAGCTACAAAGTTTTAAACGTAGGTAGAGAAGAGGTACTCTCCTAGTTTAAGACTATTTATAGCTAGAGGTATAATCCTAATGAGCTAAAGTGTAGGGACTTAGCCCTCGCGTCCTTTTGTTCTAATAGAAGAGCCTTATTCCCGTTAGATCTCCTAAGAATATTGCGATTTAAATAGGATGTAACATAGGAATACAAATATAAGTATAACGCGGTAGTAATACTAAAGAAAGTGTACCTTACCCTAGGAGATACCTAGAAAGAAGAAGGGGTGGTTTAAATTAACGTATTTAACTAGTGGAAAGAATAGAACATTACTAAAGACATAATAGAAGAATTGTAACTATACACACACTACCTTAGGGACCTTCTAAAATACAAGACCTATAGGTGGGTACGCAACTGCTTTTATAGCCTACTTTAATAGGCAATCCGGGTAGATCCTCTACTATACATCTTAAATTACTACCTACGGCTAGATTAGGCTACTACGTTAATATCCTACCCTTACTATACAAGAGTTCTTTTTGCAAACCGCTAAAGGCATAAGTTTATAGTAGATCTAAACCTAGAAAAGGCCTACTAAGTAGGCTAGGGATGTAACATAGTAGCTACATAAGTATTGCTAGTTAATAAAGGTAGGAGAAACTACACATTTGTAATACTAGGCGCGGAGGCTAACTTTAGCTAGTAGTAGACCTAAGCCCGGTTAAGACTTTTGAAAAGCTCTTTAAATACTACTATTACTCCACTTAATAACATGGTATTAAGCGACGTAGATCTAAAGAATCACAAGTAGGAATTTGTTAAAATGCCGTTAAAACCTAGAGAGGTCCTATTCTAAAACGCGTACGTACTATACGGTAAGATAGGCAAAGAAGGGAGTATACAGACTATTATCTACCTATGCTTTATAAGGGTTCTATTAGACGGGGACACTCTCGAATTACTATAGCTAGGTATAGCGAGCTTAATTGCGGCGGTTTATCGAGATTTAGTGCTAGCTATACCTCTAGAAGGTTTTGAATTAACGGTAGCTAGAACAATGTAGTACCCATTCCCTAGCGTAATGCCTCTATAGATCTCCTTATAGGTTAGTAAGACAATACTAGGGTAGATCCGCTAGACTTACCCTCTAGTATTACGAGAAAGAGATAAGCTCCTAGGATTAGACCCGCTAATTTGAAAAAGAAGGATATAGTTAGCTTAATATGAAATACTAGAATCCTTATAGAGACAATAGAAGTACGTGCGGGAGCTGGAATACGAGGCGTACGGGCCGACTTTACTAGCTTAAACAAATTATTAGGTGCTCTAGAACCTAAACTAGACCTAGCCTAGGTACTATATCCTAGACTAGGGTGTGCTACAATTAACGGCGAAGCTCGACTAATGAAGAGCTACTTACACTAAAGTCCGGCAAGAACTTGGACTTTGTAAACCCGCTAAGTGGATACTATAGGCTTAAGGATTGTCCTATAGTCTAAACTCTAGGTAAAAAAGGTAGTCTAAAGGGACTAAGGCTACTATAGGTCTAGAAGCTAAAGCTAAAACAATACGGGTCTTAATAGGAAGCTAAATAGAGGCGCCTAGAGGACTAAGAAGATCGGGTTTCTGAAACTTAGGGTAATAAAGAGGGCCCTAATAATAAGGACAAGAAATGCAAGCTAGAAAGTGCGTAGGACCGTCCCGAGTAGTTAATGTTAGCTAAGGAGTTATTAGTAGAGTTTAACTAGATAATAAGCAAAGACTAAACAATGACTAATGTGTAAGCGCTATACTAGTGTATAGGGGTTAAGACTTAGGCCTATTAAGCTCTTAAATACGTATATAGAGACAACTAGTATAAACTAGCTTAACTTAGACTAATGCAACAAATACTAGATAAAAGGAGCTAAGCAACTAGAACTAGAGTAGGGGCAACTAATGCGAAAGCAACTAGAGTAGGAGCAACTAATGCAGGAGCAACTAAAGCAGGCGCAACTAAGTAGGAGTAACTAGATTGTAATAATAGGAGGATTTCTTAAACGCTAGATTGTAGGCATAGGCTACATAGTTAGGCATAAGCATAATAGGAATAGGAGCTTTAAAGATAATCACGGGTTAATCATCTAGTTAGGGGACGTATGTTATAGGGTAAATAGCTAGAGTAGCAAAATAGAGGCTTAGCGTAGAAGTACATAGGACCGCCCTACTAACTTAGCATTTACTAGCTATTCTAGCCTTTAGGTATTCCTACTACGTACGGGCCTTAACAAGTAAGGCATAGAATCCTCACGTAATAGAACATAGCACGGATCTGTAAGCACTCTAGTATACAAGTAAGCTATAGAATCTACATAAAATTAGCTATAGAGCATTTAAGGGATTATAATATAAGATTAAAGCAATAGGATACTTAAATAGCTAGTAACAATATTAATCCTCCTACCTAGTAAGTAGTAAGTAGTAGCTAATAGAAGACTAAGTAGTAAACATGCAGCTAAACATTAACTAGACCTAAACGGCTAAAGTACACGGGACGGTCCTAGCTATATTTATAGGCTATAATAGGAGAGTCCTAGGTAGTAGCGGTTTTTAACTACCTATTAACCTCGTTCACTTAACTCTAGCCTTACTACGCTTATAGAGCA
Organism: Cryomyces minteri; assembly: GCA_005059845.1. Classification (NCBI taxonomy): domain Eukaryota; kingdom Fungi; phylum Ascomycota; class Dothideomycetes; genus Cryomyces; species Cryomyces minteri. Next base: position 1,254 of record NAJN01000660.1, on the reverse strand, counting down.
CAACTTGCTACCCCCTAATAACGCTAGAATATATACTTTAAATCTTATAAAAGAGTAGCTTAAAATGCACGGTATATAAATACTTTTATAGCCGCCCTATTTACCTAATCTTAACCTAATTAAACACGCTTAGATTTGTCTAAAACAACTTGTTTACAAAAGTATTCCTAATATTAAATCCCTTCTAAAAAATAAAGTAACCTATACCGCCCTAGAAGTTACCCTTTACAAAGTATAGTAATAAATACCTAATGATTTATTTAAATTGCTAGGAGGGAGTATATGCAGTTAGTATAGTGTAGTAATTACTACAAAAAAATAGTATATAAAGTACTAGGGATAATTCTAAATAAGCCAAATTAATCTCTATATATATACCTATTCTAGGAATTAATTTGCGCATTTGTAGCTACTATAGTTATTATGCAATTAATTGTTAAATGTTACTAGTTAAGATAATAGTGTTCTCGCTAACGGAAACTTTATTAGAGGTATTATATATAGGTCTTTGTTATTTCTAAGATCTTTAGACCTAGATCCTATAAGCTTAAAAGCCCCTATATGCCTATTTTTAGGCTAAGTACCCCTACATACTTACCTTTAGACTAGGAAGCCCCTACATAAGTCTAGAAAACCCCCTATAGCTTTTCTAAGATAAGACTAACAAAGTACTTTCCTAAACTAGAAGAAATCTCCCTACTAGTCTAGGGGTAACGCAAATAACCTTTAAAGGTATTTGTTAAGTATCTCTATCTAGATACTTAGCACTTAGCTGCTTTGTGTATATATATAGGCCTTTTCTCCTACTTTGTAGAGAATTAAGTTACTTATTAATACTTAGCTAAACATAGTGTTAGAAACAGGTAATTTTGCTCTCCTTCTAAGACATTCATTTCTAAGGTCCTTAGGCCTAGATCCTATAGTACCCCTACATGCCTGTCTTTAGCCTAAGTACCCCTACATAAGTCTAAAAAAAAACCCTATAGCTTTTTCTAAGACAAGACTAACAAAGTACTTTCCTAAACTAGAAGGTCTTTCCCTACTAGCCTAGGGGTAACGCAAATAACCTTTAAAGGTATTTGTCAAGTACCCCTATCTAGTTGCTTGGCACTTAGCTGCCTTATGTATATATATAGGCCTTCTCTCCTACTTTGTAGAGAATCAAGTCACTTATTAATACTTAGCTAAACATAGCTAGTACTACGTAATATCCCTTACTAGTCTAGTGTCTATTACCTTCTATATTTCTCTACA